>WOVY01012537.1:0-175805 GCA_013436015.1 Rhipicephalus annulatus
CTGTACGAGTGTGGCAAGGTGTGCCTCAGCATACTGGGCACCTGAACAGGCCGGCAGGAGCCCCGCGCAGTGCATCGCCAGTGTGCTCCTCTCGATCCAGTCGCTGCTCTGTGAAAACCCGTACCACAACGAGCCGGGCTACGAGACCGAGAGGCGGCCGGAGAACTCCAAGCGGTACAACCTCATCGTTGCAGCACGAGACAATCCGCGTGGCCGTGTGCGACGCCATCGAGGCCTGCCTCAACGGATCTTCGACTTGCCAGCTCCCCTGAGGGAGGTGATGCTTAAGACATTCCCGGACTACTACGACAGTACGAGGCGGTTGTTTCGGTCCAACGAAGATCTAACGGGCATGTTCATGTAAGATCCCTTTGGCTCAAAGAGGGGGCAGTTCCAGTACAAGACATTGCTAAAGAGATGCAGGCATTGAAAGGACGAGTGCAAGAGTGGTTAAGCCACGCGTGAACGGAGCGAATGCGTTGCTGAGCTTCCGTGGTTGCTGCCCAGGAAAAGAGTCAATGGTCGATTCTGTAACATTTTTTTTCTGATATCTGCGGGAGTCATCTCGAAACTGAAGTAAAAGAAGACAAGCATATCAAAGAATCTGTAAGCAGCCTGTAACAATGACGTTATTTTGATTCGGAGTCGTTCGTTTTGACATTTATTTGCGTTATGGAAATGCAAAATAATAATAAATATAAATGTAACAATAAAGCGCTGTGTTTTTTGTGCCGGCGAACAAAACATGATTGTTGTGGTTGTCCCAGCTACTGTACAGATATTGTAAAACTCCTCCGCTTAATTTATCTATGCTATCCCACATGCATACGTCAATTTGCTATTGGCATAAGAGCACCAAATGACATTCGACTACATCTGACTGCCAGAGCCCCCTCTTCGTTTGCGCAATGATCTCCACCAACCCCCCCCCCCAAAAAAAAAAGAAAGAAGAGAAAATTCTACCTGCGCGCTTTGGCGTAGTTCACGTGACTGGTTTGCATGTCACTTAGAGAAAGAGGAAGCCGGAAGCCTTTGTTTCCGTCACGCGAGCAGCCAAGCAGGTGAGGAAGAAGAGGAGGACACGAAGAGGAGGACGCGAGAAGACGGAGGACACGTAGCTGCCACGCTGCAGTGCCGTGCTCAACCTTCTGGGGTGTTCTTGGCTGAGGATTGAGTGGTTTTAACTTTCTGTCTTAGAGTCCGATTCTATGGTTTATCTGTTTCTGAGTCTAACCATATCTCTAGTGCCCATGTCGACTACTTCTCCTGGCAGGCGCGATCCGCCTGGTCAGCGTCCCTGCCGTCTAATGAATTACCGCTAGACTCCTTTTTCCGCAGTGGTATCGACAGCATTCCTGTAGCACTGGTACCTACGAATGAGGCTTCATCAGACTTTCAAACCCTCAGGTGGTTCAAAAGGAACTTAAGACAACTTCAAGTCATTTCCAGACCATCACAGATGTGCGCTCGTTTGGCGAGGAGGTATCGTGTGTAGGTCGCCGGATCAGACCTGCGTGCAGGACCTTCTCAAATGCACCTCCTTTGCTGCTACCCCAGTGAGTGCTTTTATTCCGCCACACCTTGCATGTACCAAAGGCCTTGTACGGGTTGTCGACTCCAAGCTGAGTCCAGCTGAGACCCTAGACAGGCTCTCTGGAGCAGGCGTAATTTCAATTTACCGGTGTAATCGCCTAGTCGACAACCAGAGGGTACCAACCGAATCTGTTATCGCGACATTTGTGGGCACAAATGCCCGTCAGAAATAAAATTATGGCCACTGATCTTCCGAGTAGAACCCCCTCGCTTCTCGGCCGATTCAGTGCAAGAACTGCTGGAGATTCGGCCACCGTGCGGGAGGATGCAAATCTAACGTTCGTTGTAGCACCTGCGGAGAGAGTCATCCTTCAAGCAATTGTACTGCAACAGTGGAAAAGTGTTGTCTCTGTGGGGGCAGTCACTGCGCCGACAACTCTGACTGTTCCGCTCGTTCCCGGGAGGTTCAAATCCTAGAAGTTATTGACCGCCGCCGCTGTTCTCGAAGGGAAGCCATTGACATAGTTAGAGACAGGGCTTTTGGATACTCTGGTATTACAGCGTGCTGTACTTCCAGTATGGACTCAACCCTATCGCAGGCTATTGAAACTGCTGTGGAAAAGGCAGTGAGTAAGGCAATGGATAAACTAATATCTAACCTTTCCGACTGTTTAGTGCAAATTCTTTCAAGCCAGATTGGACAAACAGTACAGACTAGTACAGCACCTGCAGTATTACACATTACTAGTGACGCCACACAGCTACGCAATGTAGTGATGGACGAACTTTCTTGCATCTGCAGGCAAGGCTAAGCAGCCAGAAACACAGGTGCACTTGGACCGACATTCACCTCGGCCGAGTACAAGTACTGATACAGATATGGAACTCGATATACGATCTAATAAACGTACCAGATCCCTCATCTTCACCGATCTCAAGTCCAAATCTAAACGGAATGAATCAGCTATTTCACGTGAAGATGCTAACAAGGGCGCGACAGGCGCCTCTGCGGTGTGCTCAACACCATAGGTCAGTTGAGGGTACTACAGTGGAACTGCCGTTCTATATTCTCAGCCTCAACCGACTTACATTACTTTTGCAATAATATTAATCTTGATATTATAATTCTCCAAGAAACTTGGCTTACACCAGATAAAAATTTCCATCTTGCCGGTTTTCGTTCTTTTCGATTACATCGCCCATCACGTGGTGGTGGTTTAATGATCCTTGTATCAAGTAAACTGTGCCATAGGGCGAAAATTTCTTTCAGAATGTTAGACTTGGATTGTGAATTATTAGCATGAGACTTGTGTCTCCCCGGATACCACCCTTTTTCAATCGTAAATTGTTACTTCCCCTCCGGTGTGCAAAGCACGCGTTATCTTGAAAGCGTTTTGGTAGCATGTAGAAAGGAAATTGTACTCACAGGAGACTTTAATTCACACCATTTGTCTTGGGGTATAAGGACAGATTCTTGTGGTAGGCGACTGTGGGAATGGACTATTGATCACAACCTTTCCTGTCTGAATAAAGGTCATGTAACATTTGTCCGAGGTCAAACTAGCTCAGTATTGGATTTAACGTTTTGCTCCAATGCAATCAAGATTTTGTCATGGACTGTTCTGGATTCGGCAACTAACAGTGACCATCTTCCTGTAGTTTTTGACATTACTTGTCCAAAAATAACTTTAGATCAGCCAAAACGCACATACATCAACCATAGCAAATTTCAAGCCTGCCTCCGTTCTGCCATTTCCAAGCTTAGAAATTCCAGTACTAAGGAGATTGCATCTACGATTGGTTCAATGCTGGAGGGATCTAGAAAAAATTCTGAATTTTCTATTCCATCCAATAAACGATCCTCTTCTCGTTGGTGGAACGATGAGTGCTCGCGCGATTATAGAAGACGAAAAGCCGCTTGGAAAAAACTTCTTCTTAATCAGAGCCCAACAAACTGGAAAGACTATCAATTCCTTGCTGGCGTATTTAGGCGTACAGTGAACCGCGCGAAAGAAGAATACGAGAGTAGACATTTTGATTTTCTTTCTAAATCCAAAAATAAGCGTGCTTTGTTCGCTTATCTTCGGACAAGAAAAGTACTACCAGAACCTTTAACGTTGCAGTCATTTGTCTTGACGCCAGTAGAAATGAACACCTCTCTAGAAGACATAGCGCAAGGTTTAGAACGCCGCTTCATTGCGAATTTTCGGCTATTCAGTCCGTTCTGGTAAACTTGCTTGAATTTCCAGAAGTTTCTTTAGCTGAATTGAATCGGACAGTATTATGCTTACCGAGGACGGCTCCCGGACCAGATGGGATTACGAACTCCATGTTGAAATGTTTACTCCAGGAATCGCCTGATCTTTTGCTAGAACTAGTGAATTATTCTTTAGGGAATGCATGGATACCTCCAGATTGGAAACTTGCCAAAATTGTATTGTTGCTAAAAAATGAAAATGATGCATACACGTTGGATAACATAAGGCCGATCGCACTGACATCAAACTTAGTGAAATTGGTTGAGAGAATCATCAATATACGAATTAATGAACTTATTGACATGAAGTCTATTCTAAGTCCCTGTCAAATTGGGTTCAGGGCTGGTTGTTCAATTTGGGATGCCCATGTTGACTTAGAAAGTAGGCTTCAATTAGCTCGGCTACATAAACGCTGGTGCATAGGCGCTGCTGCAGCGAAAAGTGCGTGTATGTCACTGTACGAGAACAAGAACGAATCTTTCATTTTGCAACCGACGCCGTGGTTACCACCGTGGGCTCGCACTTCAAAAGGGTACCCCCTGCAGCGTGAAAAGGTCGCGCCATCCGTGTGCGGAAGAGAGGGTGCGAGAATCACGGTGCGTGAAAGACCTGCTGCCACCTGCGACATGACGACGCCGCCAGAGAAGGCTCCGGACGCCGTGGCTAGCACCAGCACCGCGACTGAGGAGAACGACGACGATACCGACAACGAGTTAATCAGCGCGTACGTCGACGTCTCGAGCGACTACGAGAGCGACAACGACGAGGCTGACAAGCCGTCTGCAGCGGCGATGAAGTTCGCGATAAGCACCGCCGCGTTCCACGCAAAGTCGACTGACGCCTCAACAGCCGGTGCCCACTCCTCCGCGCTCAACCTGAATGCAACCCTCCAGCCATCGGCGAGCAAGACGAACTCCTGGCAGCCGAACGTCTGCGAGTACGAGGAGACGACGCCGCAGTGCCGGTTGCGGGTCAAGCGCGACATCATGGACCTCCTCAACGACCCGCCGCCGGGAGTGTACATCGCGCCGGCGGAGCACAATATCACCGTTATGGACGCGCTGGTGCTGGGTCCCGATGACACGCCATACGAGGGCGGGTTTTTTCACTTCGTGATACAGTGCCCGCCCGATTACCCGATCAAACCACCACGCGTTCGCTTCATGACCACCGGCTACGGCTGCGTGCGCTTCAACCCGATCCTGTACGAGTGTGGCAAGGTGTGCCTCAGCATACTGGGCACCTGGACAGGGCCGGCATGGAGCCCCGCGCAGTGCATCGCCAGTGTGCTCCTCTCGATCCAGTCGCTGCTCTGTGAAAACCCGTACCACAACGAGCCGGGCTACGAGACCGAGAGGCGGCCGGGGGACTCCAAGCGGTACAACCTCATCGTGCAGCACGAGACAATCCGCGTGGCCGTGTGCGACGCCATCGAGGCCTGCCTGAACGGATCTTCGACTTGCCCAGCTCCCCTGAGGGAGGTGATGCTCAAGACATTCCCGGACTACTACGACAAGTACGAGGCGGTTGTCGTAGCCAACGAAGATCTAACGGATATGTTTATGGAAGATCCGTTTGGCGCCAAGAGGGGGCAGTTCCAGTACAAGACTTTGCTCAAGAGACTGCAGGCACTGAAAGGACGAGTGCAAGAGTGGTTAAAGGCCACGCGTGAACGGAGCGAATGAGCGGCTGAACTTTTGTGTTGCTGCCCCGGAAAACAGTCAAAGGTCGAATCTGTAATGTTTTTTTTGTAATTTTTGCGGAGTTATCTCGGGGCTGAAGTCAAAGAAGACAAGCACACTAAAGAATCTTCACGCCGCCTGAAACAATGACGTTCTATTTGATTCGTAGTTGTTCGTTTGGACATTTCATTACGTTATGAAAACGCAAATTTCTATTAAGGAAAAACAAAACATGATCAATCTGAAAAAAAAATGAAATTAAAAGTAAATGGTAAAATAACAATCGATCGTCTACTTAAATACGAGATAAGGATTCCTCACCGCCCATGAAGGCGCGCATGGTATGGTATGAAAAAACTTTATTTAGGTCCGTCGGGGCGTGAACTAGCACGTAGCGGGTCGCTCCCACGTCGGGACAAATAGGCCTAACCTCTCCGTCATGTCGTGGGCCCGTTGGAGCATCCCACTTGGACTATGTAACCTTTCAAACCCGAAACAGAGAACACTGCCAGAGCATATAATCTAATTTGGCATAGTCTGAGCAAAGCACGCATCAGTGGGACACCTGAATTTCTGGATAAATTTTGTGCAAGAGTGCGGGACCTGGATATGCCCCGACAAAAACTTTCCTTCGGGATAACAGAAATATTTTCAGGGGAGGATGCAGCTGCCTATTTTTCGGCTTTCTATGCCACAGTCGAAAAAATTGAGGGGGAGGGGGAGCACGGGTCTGGTGTACCCCTTCCTGGCTATAGCCTATATGTCACTGCGTCCTTGTATAACCTTTGTTCTACCTCAAAACTCTTTGTGAGTCTCCACGTTTCTGCTCCGTAGCTAAGCACCGGCAAGATGCAGACAGACAGACAGACAGACAGACAGACAGACAGACAGACAGACAGACAGACAGACAGACAGACAGACAGACAGACAGACAGACAGACAGACAGACAGACAGACAGACAGACAGACAGACAGACAGATAGATAGATAGATAGATAGATAGATAGATAGATAGATAGATAGATAGATAGATAGATAGATAGATAGATAGATAGATAGATAGATAGATAGATAGATAGATAGATAGATAGATAGATAGATAGATAGATAGATAGATAGATAGATAGATAGATAGATAGATAGATAGATAGATAGATAGATAGATAGATAGATAGATAGATAGATAGATAGATAGATAGATAGATAGATAGATAGATAGCGAAAAAGAAATAAGTTAAATATCGTAGAGTTAGGTGGTACCTACAAGTGAACAAATAAATAAGTACACATACTTACAATAGTGATTGTGTATACCTAAATAAGGCGTGGCACGAAGGTAGTCCCGTAGCAAGGGCCCATGCTCCTCCTCTTTCATCTAATTTTTTTTTAATTCGAATCATTTCTTGGTGAACTTCGGTGACTTTGACCGTATCTGTCCATGAAGCAGCTTACGTTTAAGTGCTCTCGCGTGCACCCCCTTAACTTGGCATGAACGATTATTAGGATGGGAGGGTAAGATGGATTGACGAACATGACGCGCTGGTCAAGACATGAATAATGTCACAATACCGTCGCGTACGTCGTCAAACACTTCCCGCCAGACAGTGGCCCATACCCACGGGCGGGGTATGTGCCGCTGCTATGCTTGTATGTGCCACAGGAGATTGACACTTAGTATGTATACCCAGGAATGACGAGAACACACAAGGGCAATTTTAGCACGCGAACGTCAAGAAACACCCAACTTCGGTAGCGTCGACCCGACGAATGCCAAGAATAAATGCCACGGTCCCAGCTGGAATCGAACCCAGGCAGTCTGCGTGGCAGTGAAGCATCTTACCACAGAGCGCCATGTCTCGAAACGCCTTTTCAAATAGACGCTAACCTTCGTAAAAACGTCAATGGTTGTTTTAGGGCAGCCCACCCAATTTTATAAACATTACATATGTACTCTTTTGATACAGCCGTCACGTCGGGTTAACGTCAATTGTGGTTAGGTGCCATGCGCAGTTCATTTTTGTAGCAGTCGCCAGGGCCAACATCGTCGCGAGCATCAGCGCTTCATATCAGCTTCTGGTGCTGCTAATACGCATGTTCGTGTTGGCGTCGTTGCGCAAGTGCAAACAACTGATTATGTAAGCATCCGCAACTCAACATATGTCTGTGCGTGTAACATTTGTGCATATATTAGCGTCATTTAATGGCGTGTCGCTCAACAAAAAATTGCAACACGGTCACCTTCCTTCCGCATGCTTTGCATAATGGTAATTCTCAGGTACGTGGGACCTCCCATTTTTTATATAGCATCATCATCATCAGCTTGATTACGTCCACTGTAGGACAAAGGCCTCTCTGAAGTTCCGCCAGACAACTTGGTGCTGTGCTTGTTGCTGCCAATTGATCTCCGCAAACTTCTTAATCTCATCTGCCACCTAACCTTCTGTCTCCCCCTATCCCGCTTGCCTTCTCTGAGAAATGATTGATTGATTGATTGATTGATATATCGATTGATTGATTGGTTGGTTGATTGATTGATTGATTGATTGATTGATTGATTGATTGATTGATTGATTGATTTATATGTGGGGTTTAACGTCCAAAAACAACTGTATGATTATGAGAGACGCCGTAGTTGAGGGCTCCAGAAATTTGGACCACCTGGGGTTCTTTACCTTGCACCCGAATCAGAGTACATGGGCTGTAGCGAAGCCTCCGAACGCTGAAATGGGTCGAACTCTTGAGTACCTTCTAGTGGGGCTACCCAACAAGGACGCCGCTCGCGCTGAGATCCCGTGCTTGGCTGTGACTGTCGCCATTAGATATTCTCGCTCGTTGCCGGCTAGTAAACGCCTTAACAATTTGGTGGAGAGTGCTGCGATCCCTGTCTATGCCTTTGGAGCTACGATCACGTACCCTGCCATCTACTATGTACCACGACGCTTCTCAGCAAACGCCTCCTCCAATTCCACCCCCTTGTCCCGGTGTCCCCAGAATCCGCGATCCACCCATCTTCACTGGCGCTGATGGCACTGACGTGGAGGACTGGCTCGCTATTTACGAGCGTGTGAGCGTCCCCAACAAATGGGACGAGGACGGCAAGCTGACCAACTTGGTATTCTACCTTACGGGTGTTGCCAGTCTGTGGTATAACAACCACGCGTCCGATTTTGCCACCTGGTCCGATTTCAAGACCGCAATCATCAACGTCTTCGGCCGCCCTGCTGTTCGCAAGCTGCAAGCCGAGCAGCGCTTGCGTGAACGTGCTCAGGAGGCTGGTGAGTCATTCACGAGCTATATTGAAGACGTCCTGGACCTATCAAACAAATCTAATCCCACCATGTCCGAGTCTGACAAGATCCGGAACATCATGAAAGGCATTGACGATGATGCCTTCACAATGCTGCTCGCCAAAAACCCCGGAACAGTGGCTGAGGTCATCACACTGTGCCAGAGCTACGAGGAGCTCCGCCGGCAGCGTTCGATGACCCGACGCTCCCCACCACGAGCTGCAACGCTTGCTGGCTTGGAGGCCAGTTGTGACCAAGTGGCGTTGATGGCAGAACTAAAGTCCTTCATCCGTGAGGAAATCGCACGTCAGTTCTCGCTCCTGCCCTTCGCCCACCAACCGACTGTTCAACAATCGCCTACTGGCCTTCTCCCTCCCATTCGTCGAGCGATTGAACAGGAAATAGCGGAGGTAATGCCTGCGTACCACCCCCCACAGCCTCCGGCTCCTGCGCCCCTGAGTTACGCGCAAGTGGTCGCCAGGCCGCCCCAAGTCGTTCCAGCAACCGCCCCTCTGACTTACGCCGAAGCTGCTGCTCGACCTCCGTCCTTTGCAGCGGGTGTCCCCGCTACGTATGTTGACGTAACGCCTCAGCCTCAGCCTCAGTCCACCATGCAGCCACCGTTCCGTCCATCAGCCCTTGCGACGTGGGTGAGACCTACCCCGGTGAACAGATGGCGCACACCCGACAACCGGCCCATCTGCTTTGCGTGCGGTTACGCCGGTCACGTGGCCCGTTATTGCCATCGCGTACAGCCGGCTCCAATTTCTTCACCTGTTGCTGGCCAACTCAGCCGTCCTTATCGCGAAGAACCGCCGTCTATGCCACCTCGATCTCGCCCAGGTCCATCTCGACGATCGCCGTCTCCACGACGTCGTTCCCTGTCCCCCATGCGGCCAAGTGCGGCAGCTCATGAGCGGGAAAACTAGTCGTCGCAGTCCCCGAGGCAAGGACTGCGACGCTATCGCAATGTGAAAGCCCTCAGAGCAGCCCCTCGAATGTCATTGACGTGTTTGTGGACGGTGTTTGTGCATCGGCGCTTATTGACACTGGAGCTGCCGTATCAGTTATGGACGAAAAACTCTGCCGCTTACTTCGAAAAGTGACGACGCCACTTTCTGGGTTATCCCTCCGTACTGCAAGTTTGCAGCGCATTTATCCTACAGCAGGGTGCACAGCTCGCGTTGTCATCCAGGACGTTCTGTATGTCGCCCAGTTCATCGTCATTCAGGCATGCTCTCATGACGTCATCCTGGGATGGGACTTTCTCTCCCGCCATGACGCCGTCATCCATTGTGCCGCCGCCAAAATTGAGCTCTCACCCTTCTCGCATTTGACGCCAGAAGACAGTCCCCCGACACTGAGCAAGATTCTAACGAAAGACGATACAACAGTGCCTCCAAACTCGACGACGGCTGTGTCTGTCTACTGCGCTGGTCTCTCCGACACCATTGGACTTGTTTCGCCATCTGACCGCGCTTGCAGCAGGAGAGGGTTGCTAGTACCTTTCGCGACCGTGCAGGTCAACCAGGGCAACACTGCTATTTTTGTAACCAACCCGTCCCCGTATGCTGTTACCTTGCGTCGAGGGGAATGTCTCGGCAGAGTGGAACCAGTCGACAACGCACAAGTCCTGGACGTACCCGATGACACGCGCGGTCCCAGGTCGTGTACCATCAATGCTGTTTCCACTTCTAATTTGTCATCTGCTGATGTATTTGGCCCCTCCATCGCTGACAACCTTACGGCCGTACAGCGTTCCCAACTTCTGGACCTGTTGCAAGAATATCGTTCTTCTTTCGATGTCGGGCGAAGTTCTCTCGGTCGCACGTCCGTTGTTGCGCATCGCATCGACACTGGTGCCCATCCACCTTTACGGCAACGTCCATATCGCGTGTCGCCTGCTGAACGTCGAGTAATTAATGATCAGGTTGACGATATGCTCCGACGCGATGTTATTCGGCCCTCGGACAGTCCATGGGCGTCTCCTGTTGTTCTTGTTGCGAAGAAAGACGGTTCTGTGCGGTTCTGTGTGGACTACAGACGGCTCAATAAGATCACTCGCAAGGATGTTTATCCACTGCCACGCATCGATGACGCGATTGACAGCCTTCATGGAGCCGATTTTTTTTCTTCCCTCGATCTGCGCTCGGGGTACTGGCAAGTACCCTTGGCTGACGACGCTCGACCAAAGACCGCCTTCATCACGCCAGACGGCTTGTACGAGTTCAACGTCATGCCGTTTGGTCTATGTAATGCACCTGCGACCTTTGAGCGCATGATGGACACCGTTCGGCGCAACTTGAAATGGTACACGTGCTTGTGTTACCTCGACGATGTCATTGTCTTTGCTCCGGATTTCTCCACGCATCTCCAACGTCTGAAAGAAGTTTTCGCACGTGTGAGAAACGCCGGCTTGCAACTAAATCTGAAAAAGTGCCGCTTTGCAGCACGGCAACTCACCATACTGGGGTACGTCGTGTCCAAAGACGGCATTCTTCCTGATCCTGCCAAGCTTCAGGCCGTGGCCGAATTCCCCAAACCTGCATCTGTCAAAGAACTGCGTAGTTTCGTGGGCCTGTGCTCATACTTCCGACGCTTCATACGAAATTTTGCCACGATCATATCACCGCTGACGAAGCTCCTTGGAAGTAACGGGCCCTTCAATTCATGGTCATCCGAGTGCGACGACGCGTTCGCGAAGCTCCGCCATTTGTTGACGTCGCCTCCCATTCTACGCCACTACGACCCTACAGCCCCAACGGAGGTGCACACAGACGCTAGCGGTGTAGGCCTTGGCGCTGTCCTGGCGCAGCGAAAACCCGGATTCCCTGAATATGTCGTAGCATATGCAAGCCGTACGCTCACGAGAGCCGAGAAAAACTACACCGTCACGGAGAAAGAGTGCCTGGCGATCGTCTGGGCTCTTACAAAGTTTCGACCTTATTTGTATGGTCGCCCATTCGATGTCGTCACCGACCATCATGCACTATGCTGGCTTTCATCATTGAAGGATCCCTCAGGCCGTCTCGCCCGTTGGGCTCTTCGCTTACAAGACTACGACATCCGCATGCTGTACCGCAACGGACGCCAGCATGCTGACGCCGACGCCCTCTCGCGCTCCCCTCTGCCTGAAGTTGATGTGCTCTGCTCAGTATCCACGGCTGCTGTTTCTGCCATTGATGTTGACATCATCGCTACCGAACAGCGAAAGGATAATTGGATTGGCACGCTCATCGACATGCTCTCTGATCCATCCGCAACGCCCTCCACGCGTGCCTTGCGTCGTCAAGCTCGCCATTTCACCATCCGTGACGGCCTTCTACACCGACGCAATTACGACGCCGACGGCCGGCAGTGGTTACTCGTGATACCCCGCAGTCTGCGGTCAGAAATATGTGAATCCTTCCATTCAGATCCGCAATGCGCGCACTCTGGGGTATTCAAGACCTACCATCGCATTCGACAACGCTACTTTTGGCGCGGCATGTACCGCTATGTGCAGCAGTTCGTTCGTTCTTGCCTCACTTGCCAACGCCGTAAACCGTCAGCCCACATGTCGCACGCCGGTCTGCAACCGTTACCTTGCCCTGACCGTCCCTTTGGGCGCGTAGGTATCGATTTGTATGGACCACTTCCTCTGACGTCGGCTGGTAACCGCTGGGCCATCGTTGCCGTTGATCATTTAACGCGATACGCCGAAACCGCCACTCTCCCTGCGGCTACTGCGCGCGATGTTGCGTCCTTCCTGCTGAATCGATTTATACTGCGCCACGGACCACCCCAAGAGCTTCTCAGCGATCGAGGCCGTGTCTTCTTGTCGGAAGTCGTCGAAGCTATTCTGACGGAGTGCCATTCTGTCCACCGCAAAACTACTGCTTACCACCCACAGACGAATGGCCTCACCGAACGCTTTAACCGCACCCTCGGCGACATGCTTTCTATGTACGTCGCTGCCAACCACACTAATTGGGATAATATACTGCCCTTCGTCACCTACGCCTACAACAGCGCCCCTCAGAGCACGACTGGTTTTTCACCTTTCTACTTGCTGTACGGAAGGCACCCGTCGCACACCATAGACACGATACTCCCGTACACGCCGGATCCATCTGAGTGCACACCGATTTCCGAGACAGCCAGGCTTGCTCAAGAGTGTCGCGAGCTTGCCAAGTCTTTTACAACGCAAGAGCACGAGCAGCAGAAGAGTATTCGTGATGGCTACACCACTTCTGAGCCCACGTTCCTTCCTGGTGCGCTTGTATGGCTTTCGATCCCGACATCTGCAGCTGGCCTCTCTTCCAAGCTATGTCCCAAATACGAAGGCCCCTACCGTGTCATCGAGCGCACCTCACCCGTCAACTATCTGATCGAACCCATTGAACAATCTTCGGACATGCGCCGCCGCGGGCGAGACATCGTCAAAGTGGAGCGCCTGAAGGCTTATTATGACCCGTTCATAGTAACGAGCTGTTAGGTCGCCAGGCGGCTCCCTCTTCGACCCCGGGGTAATTGTAGCGAAGCCTCCGAACGCTGAAATGGGTCGAACTCTTGAGTACCTTCTAGTGGGGCTACCCAACAAGGACGCCGCTCGCGCTGAGATCCCGTGCTTGGCTGTGACTGTCGCCATTAGATATTCTCGCTCGTTGCCGGCTAGTAAACGCTTTAACAGGGCCTACAACATTTCCACCTCTATTGAAAGTGCAGCCACCGCCGTCGCGATTCGATCCCACAACCTACGGGCCAGCAGCCGAGTACCTTAGCCACTTGACCACCGCGGCGGGGCCCTTCTCTGGGAATCCTGTTGGTTGCCTTTAACGGCCAGCGGTTATCCTGTCTACAATCTACATTCCAGGCCCATGTCCATTTCTTCTTCTTGATTTCAACTACGATATCCTTAACCCCGGTTTGTTCCCTAATCCACTCCTCTCTCTTCTTTTCTCTTAAGGTTATACCCACCACTTTTCTTTTCATTGCTAGCTGCGTCATCCTCAATTTAAGCTGAACCCTCTTTGTAAGTCTGCACGTTTCTGCTCCGTAGCTAAGCACCGGCAAGCTGCAGCTGTTCTATACCTTCTGTTGAGGGATAGTGGCAATCTATCTGTCATGATATGAGAGTGTTTGCCAAATGTGCTCCACCGCATTATTATTCTTCTAGTTACTTCAATCTCGTGGCTCGGCTCCGCGGTTATTTCCTGTATTAAGTAGACGTAGTCTTTTACAACTTCAAGTGCATTATTACATATCTAGAAGCGCTGCTCTTTTCCGAGGTTGTTGTACATTACTTGTGTTTTCAGCAGAATAATTTTAAGACCTACCTTTCCGCTCTCGTTGTCTGACTCCGTCATGATGAGTTGCGATTCGTCCCCAGAGTTACTTAGTAATGCAATGTTATCGGCGAAGCACAGATTACTAAGGTAGTCTTTATTAACTCTAATAACTATCTGTTCCCAGTCTAGGGTTCTCAAAACCTCCTGTAAGCACGCGGTAAATAGTATTGGGGAGATTGTATCCCACTGCCTTACACCCTTCTTGATTGGTATTTGGTTGATTTCTTTATGAAGCAATATGGTAACAGTTATCCCCTCTAGATTTTTCCCAGGATGTTTATATATGCTTCATCGACGCCCTGATTTCGCATTGTCTGCATGACTACTGATATTTCTACTGAATCAAACGCCTTTGCGTAATCTATGAAGGCTACGTAAAGTGGTTGGTTATATTCTGAGCATTTCTCTAATACCTGATTGATAGTATAAATGAGGTCGATTGTTGCCTGTTCGAAATCCTGCTTGGTCCTTTGCTTGATTGAATCATAAATTTGCCTTAGTTCTGTTAGCAATTACCTTTGTAAATAGTTTGTATACTACGAAGAGCAAGCTGATAGGCCTGTTATTCTTCAAGTCCTTGTTCTCTCCTTTTTTATGTATTAGGATGATGTTAGCATTCTTCCAAGATTCTGGTACTCTTCCCGTCAGGAGACACCTCGTAAACAGGGTCGCTAGTTTTTCTAACACAATGTGTCCTTCATCTTTCAGCAGATCTGATGTTACCTGATCCTTACCAGCAGCTTTGCCTCTTGGCGTGCTCTCCAAGGCTTTTCTGACTTCTTCTATCACTACTGGTGGGGTGTCGCCTGGACTACCGCTAGTTCTTATACAATGGTCGTGGTTGTCCCGGCTACTGTAGAGATATTTGTAAAACTCCTCCGCTAATTTAACTATACTATCCCACATGCATACGTCAATTTGCTATAGCATACAGAGCACCAAATGACATTCGACCACATCTACCTGCCAGAGCCCCCTCTTCATATCACAATGATCTCCACCCCCCCAAAAAAAAAGAAAGAAAAGAAAATTCTACCTACGCACCTTGGCCTAGTTCACGTGACTGGTTCAGTTCAGTTCAGTTCAGTTTATTACCTTAAAGGCCCCCCTTTCTAGGAGGGGCATTACATAAGGGGTGGGGTTTTATTTAGATTAACAATAAGCAGTAAAAGTTGTTTTAGTATTGAAGATGATCAATAACACGGTCTTGAAAGGCAGATGATGAGGCGATGTTGGCGATGTCCCGGGGGAGGCCGTTCCAGTCCGTGGCTGCTCGAAAAAAGAACGAGGCAGAAAAAGCAGTGGTGCGCGAAGAAGGGCGGGAAACCTGAAATGAATGACTGGTTCGATGAGATATGCGTGGTGCGGCTACTATATAAGGTGGCTGATTGAGGGAAGAATGAAATAACTTGTGATAAAGCATGAGAGTTGCAGTGCGGCGGCGCAAAGAAAGGAGTGGCAGTCCAGATTTCGCTTTCAAAGATGACATGTCAGTTAGAGAAAGAGGAAGCCTTCGTTCCGTCACGCGAACAGTCAAGCAGGAGAAGGAAGAAGAGGAGGCGCTGCTGCAGCGAAAAGTGGGTGTATGTCACAGTACGAGAACAAGAACGAGTCTTTCATTTTGGAACCGACGCCGTGGTTACCACCGTGAGCTCGCACTTCGAAAGGGTACCCCCTGCAGCGTGAAAAGGTCGCGTCATCCGTGTGCGGAAGAGAGGGTGCGAGAATCGCGGTGCGTGAAAGACCTGCTGCCACCTGCGACATGACGACGCTGCCAGAGAAGGCTCCGGACGCCGTGGCTAGCAGCAGCACCGCGACTGAGGAGAACGACAACGATACCGACAACGAGTTAATCAGCGCGTACGTCGACGTCTCGAGCGACAACGAGAGCGACAACGACGAGACTGACAAGTCGTCTGCAGCGGCGATGAAGTTCGCGATAAGCGCCGCCGCGTTTTACGCAAAGTCGACCGACGCCGCAACCACCGGTGCCCACTCCTCCGCGCTCAAGCTGAATGCGATGCTCCAGCCATCGGCGAGCAAGACGAACCCCTGGCAGCCGAACGTCTGCGAGTACGAGGAGACGACGCCGCAGTGCCGGTTGCGGGTCAAGCGCGACATCATGGACCTCCTCAACGACCCGCCGCCGGGAGTGTACATCGCGCCGGCGGAGCACAATATCACCGTGATGGACGCGCTGGTGCAGGGCCCCGATGACACGCCGTACGAGGGCGGGTTTTTTCACTTCGTGATACAGTGCCCGCCCGACTACCCGATCAAACCACCACGCGTTCGCTTCATGACCACCGGCAACGGCTGCGTGCGCTTCAACCCGAACCTGTACGAGTGTGGCAAGGTGTGCCTCAGCATACTGGGCACTTGGACAGGGCCGGCATGGAGCCCCGCGCAGTGCATCGCCAGTGTGCTCCTCTCGATCCAGTCGCTGCTCTGTGAAAACCCGTACCACAACGAGCCGGGCTACGAGACCGAGAGGCGGCCGGGGGACTCCAAGCGGTACAACCTCATCGTGCAGCACGAGACAATCCGCGTGGCCGTGTGCGACGCCATCGAGGCCTGCCTCAACGGATCTTCGACTTGCCCAGCTCCCCTGAGGGACGTGATGCTCAAGACATTCCCGGACTACTACGACAAGTACGAGGCGGTTGTCGTGTCCAACGAAGATCTAACGGGCATGTTCATGGAAGATCCCTTTGGCGCCAAGAGGGGGCAGTTCCAGTACAAGACTTTGCTCAAGAGACTTCAGGCATTGAAAGGACGAGTCCAAGAGTGGTTAAATGCTACGCGTGAACAGAGCGAATGAGCGGCTGAACTTCTGTGTTGCTGCCCCGGGAAAAAATCAATGGTCGAATCTATAACGTTTTTTTTCTAATTTCTGCGGAGTCATCTCGGGACTGCAGTAAAAAAAGACAAGCACATTAAAGAATGTTCATGCCGCCTGAAACAATGACGTTATATTTGATTCAGATTCGTTCATTTTGACCTTTCACTACGTTATAAAAATGCAAATTACTAATAAATATAGATGGAAAAACAAGGTGCTGTCGTTTTTGTGCCGTCGAACAAAACATGATCAATCTGAAGAAAATAATGAAATGAAAAGTAAATGGTAAAATAACAATTGATCTTCTACCTAAATGCAAGATTAGGATTTCTCACCGCCCATGAAGGCGCGTATATGGTATTCTATGAAGAAAACTTTATTTAGGTCCGTCGGGGCGTGAACTAGCACGCAGCGGGCCGCTGCCACGTCGGGACCAATAGGCCTAACCTCTTTGCCATGTCGTGGGCCCGTTGGAGCTTCCCAATTGGACAATGGAACATTTTCAACCCGAAATGGAAGGCACTGCCAGAGCATATAATCTAATTTGGCAAAGTCTGAGCAAAGCACGCGTGACGCCTGAATTTCTGGATAAATTTTGTGCAAGAGTGCGGGAGTGGGATATGCCCCGACAAAAATGTTTCTTCGGGATAACAGAAATATTTTCGGGGGAGGGATGCAGCTGCCTATTTTTCGGCTTTCTATGCCACAGTCGAAAAAATTGAGGGGGGGGGAGCACGGGTTTGGTTTGCGACTTCCTGGCTATAGCCTATACGTCACTGCATCCTTGTATAACCTTTGTTATACCTGAACCCTCTTTGTGAGTCTCCACGTTTATGCTCCGTAGCTAAGCACCGGCAAGATGCAGACAGACAGACAGACAGACAGACAGACAGACAGACAGACAGACAGACGGACGGACAGACAGACAGACAGACAGACAGACAGACAGACAGACAGACAGACAGACAGACAGACAGACAGACAGACAGACAGACAGACAGGCAGGCAGGCAGGCAGGCAGGCAGGCAGGCAGGCAGGCAGGCAGGCAGGCAGATAGATAGATAGATAGATAGATAGATAGATAGATAGATAGATAGATAGATAGATAGATAGATAGATAGATAGATAGATAGATAGATAGATAGATAGATAGATAGATAGATAGATAGATAGATAGATAGATAGATAGATAGATAGATAGATAGATAGATAGATAGATAGATAGATAGATAGATAGATAGATAGATAGATAGATAGATAGATAGATAGATAGATAGATAGGGGATAGAGTACGAGAAAGAAAATGACTTCAATATTTTAGAGTTAGGTGCTACCTACAAGTGAACAAATAAATAAGTACACATATTTACAAAAGTGATTGTGTATACCTAAATAAGGCGTAGCAGGAAGGTAGTGCCGTAGCAAGGGCCCATGCTCCTCCCTCTCTCATCTGGTTTTTTTTTTTTTTATGCGAAGCATTTCTTGGCGAACTTCGGCGACATTGACCGTATATATCTATATAGCAGCTTACGTTTAAGCGCTCTCGCGTGCATCCCCTTAACTTGGCATAAACCAAAATTAGGATGGGAGGGTAAGATGGTTTGACGAACATGACGCGCTAGTCAAGACATGAATAATGTCACAATCCCGTCGCGTACGTCGTCAAACACTTTCCGCCAGACAGTGGCCCATACCCACGTGCGGGTATGTGCAGCTGCTATGCTTGTATGTGCCACAGGAGATTGACCCCTAGTATGTATACCCAGGAATTACGAGAACACACAAGGGCGATTTTAGCACGCGAACGTTAAGAAATACCCAACATCGGTAGCGTCGACCCGACGAATGCAAAGAATAAATGCCACGGTTCCAGCTGGAATCGAACCCAGGCATTGTGCGTGGCAGTGAAGCATCTTACCACAAAGCTACGCCTTGTCTCGAAACTTCTTTTCAAATAGACGCTAACCTTCCTGAAAACATCAATGTTGGTTGCAGGGCTGCCCACCCAGTTTTATAAATATTACATATGTACTCTTTTTATACAGCCGTCACGTCGGGTTAACGTCAATTGTGGTTACGTGCCTTGCACTGAAGTTCATTTTTTTAGCAGTGGCCAGGGCCAACATCGTCGCGAGCATCAGCGCTTCATATCAGCTTCTGGTGTTGCTAATACGCATTTTCGAGAAGGCATCGTTGCGTAAGTGCAAACAACTGATTGTGTAAGCATCTGCAACTCTTCAACATATGTCTGTGCGTGTAACATTTGTACATATTGTTACGGGAAAGATTTATTCACCGAGAGCTGGTCTTGCTAACGGCTTCGAGAGCGCCCAGTCAAGCAGGCCAACGGGAGAAGCTTCAGAGTCCAACCCACTACAACCACGTTGTCGTCTTCTTCATTTGGGTGCTAATTCAGCTGTGTCGGTGCGACAGTTCCATACACGTATCATCACCCCGGCCCGTAAGGCACCGTCTCGGTGCCTGTTAAACGAGCGAGTCAGCGTTGTAGGGCTTGAGACGAGAAACGTGGACCACTTCCGTTCTGGGAGCAGCAGCTGATGAGTTTGTGGTAGCGGCAATCTCGTAGGTCACAGGTGTGACTTGACGAATGACTCGGTAGGGCCCAGCGTATCGCGATAATAGTTTCTCGCAGAGGCCAACACGTCGGGATGGGAGCCACAGGAGAACAAGAGATCCCGCAGAAAAAACGGCATCTCTATGTCGACGGTCATAAAGAGACTTCTGTGCTGTCTGCGACGACGATAACCGAGCACGCGCTACCGCACGTGCCGTGAGGGCACGGGTGATTGCATCCTGAGCGTACGAGGTGGAGGATGGGTGGTCTGATGAAAGCAATGTGTCGAAGGGCAGTAAGGGATGACGTCCGTAGAGTAGATAAAAAGGGGAGTAGCCCGCTGTTTCATGACGCGACGAGTTATAGGCGAAGGTTACGAACGGAAGAGCTATGTCCCAATCGGTGTGGTCGGTAAATACGTACATGGAAAGCATGTCCGTCAATGTGCGGTTTAGTCGCTCCGTAAGGCCGTTAGTCTGAGGGTGGTAAGATGTGGTGAAGTTGTGACGGGTAGCACAAGATCGGAGTAGATCATCAACCACACGAGATAGAAAGTAGCGACCACGGTCTGTGAGCGGGTGAGTCGGAGCGCCGTGCTGGAGAATAATGTCGTACAGCAGGAAGTCGGCAACGTCGGTTGCGCAGCTGGTTGGTAGCGCTCGAGTGATTGCATACCGAGTGGCATAATCTGTGGCCACTGCAATCCATTTATTTCCAGTTGTAGAAGTAGGAAAAGGGCCTAGCAAGTCCAACCCCACTCGATAAAATGGCTCGGCTGGAACTTCAATAGGTTGAAGTAGACCGGCAGGGGGAGTCGTAGGCTTCTTTCGGCGCTGGCAGAGGTCACAAGATGTGACGTAACGGCGAACAGAGCGGTACAGACCCTTCCAGAATACTCGTCGTCGAATGCGGTCGTAAGTTCTGGAGACTCCTAGATGTCCAGAAGTTGGAGCGTCGTGGAATTGTCGCAGAACATCCTTTCGCAGGTGATGCGGTACGACGAGTAAAAGTTCGGCGCCGTCGGGGTGTAAGCTGCGGCGGTACAAAACGTTGTCTTGAAGCAGGTATCTGCTAAGAGAAGGATCAGCATAACGCGATTGAAGGCGGTCAATGATGGTGAGCAGCGATGGATCTTGGCGCTGTTCGTCAGCCACGTTCAGAAAGTCAGTGATGGCTAAAACGCAGGCATCGGATTCCAAATCAGTGGAGCTAGGTGGATCAACAGGGTGCCGGGATAAGCAGTCAGCATCGCTGTGCAGCTTTCCAGATTTGTAAACAACCGAGAACGTGTACTCCTGTAATCGAAGTGCCCATCGGCCGAGTCTTCCTGTAGGGTCCTTAAGCGTCGACAGCCAGCAAAGCGCATGATGGTCCGTGATGACTGCGAACGGACGTCCGTATAAGTACGGACGGAATTTCGCAATAGCCCAAACGAGGGCTAAGCATTCCCGCTCAGTGATGGAATAATTTTGTTCCGCTTGCGACAAAAGACGGCTAGCGTAGGCTATCACACGGTTGGTGCCATTCTGTATCTGAGCGAGTATAGCACCAATGCCATGGCCGCTTGCATCGGTGCGAAGCTCTGTTCGAGCCGCTGGATCGAAATGAGCCAACACAGGTGGTGATGTGAGGGCGGTAATTAGCGACGCGAAGGAATGTTCTTGGTCCTTTCCCCAAGAAAATGCCACATTCTTTTTGAGGAGATCCGTGAGGGGCCTAGCAATATCCGCGAAATTGAAGACAAAGCGGCGGAAGTATGAGCAGAGCCCAATAAAACTGCGAACTTCTTGTGTGGAACGCGGAACCGGGAATTCTCGGACTGCACGGACTTTGTCAGGGTCGGGTTGAACACCAGTGGCGTCAACAAGGTGGCCGAGTAGTTTAATCTGCTGACGTCCAAATGAGCATTTCGACGAATTGAGTTGGAGACCAGCGCAACGAAAAACGTCAAGAATTGCCGAGAGACGAGACAGGTGGCTTTCGAAGGAGGGCGAGAAAACTATTACATCATCCAGATAGCAGAGGCAGGTCGACCATTTGAAACCGCGAAGAAGAGAGTCCATCATGCGTTCAAAAGTAGCCGGGGCATTGCACAAACCAAAAGGCATGACCTTGAATTGGTAAAGGCCGTCGGGTGTGATGAATGCCGTCTTCTCGCGGTCACGGTCGTCGACCGAAATTTGCCAGTATCCGGATCGAAGGTCAAGGGACGAGAAATAGTTGGCGCCGTAGAGGCAGTCGAGCGCATCATCGATTCGAGGTAAAGGATAAACGTCCTTCTTGGTGATCCGATTCAGGTGGCGATAGTCGACGCAAAAACGCCAGGTGTTGTCCTTCTTTTTAACTAAGACAACAGGGGAGGCCCAAGGACTCGATGACGGCTCAATGACGTTTTTACTGAGCATTTTCTCGACCTCCGTCTGTATTACTTGGCGCTCAGCACGTGACACGCGATAAGGGCGTTTGTGAAGTGGACTGGCGTCGCCGGTGTCGATGCGGTGGGTTACGGCAGTTGTGCGGCCCAGGGGACGGTCGTCAACGTCAAAGATATCCAGGTAAGAAAATAGAACACCCCGGAGCGCCGCAACTTGGGAAGGTAAGAGGTCACTGGATATCATTTTGTCGAGGAACGCCTTATTTTGCGACGTGATGACAGGTTTCGTCATGGTCTTAGTGTCAGGTGTAAAAGAACAAATCGAACATTCATCAAGGGTGGAAAGATCGGCTAAAGTGATGCCTTGGGGAAGCACTTGGGTCGACGTAGAGAAGTTCAGGACTGGAAGTAGCACCGTGTTGTTAGCAACAACCACTATAGTATGTGGTAGTGCGATGTGGTGCGTAAGAGTCAAATCAATGAGGGGAGCTACCAGATAGTCTCCATCAGGAACGGACGGGAAGGGCGACAGAGGAATGTACATAGCAGCCTGGGGCGGTAGCCGTAGAGACTCCACGGATCGTAGCCGAGTGCGACTTGGAGGAGTGAAATCGGAGCACAAAGGCAATTCGAGCCGTGAGATACCGGTAGAACAATCGATGAGGGCGGAGTGGGCGGTTAAGAAGTCAATTCCAAGGATGACGTCGTATGGGCAAGCATCGAGGACTGCGAAGAGAACGGAAGTGTGGTGGCCAGCAACAGTAACGCGGGCAGTGCACATACCAAGCACCGATGTTCGACTTCCGTTGGCAACTCGAACAGTAGAGAACATAGCTGGTGTGAGAACCTTTTTCAGGCGAGATCGAAGTGTAGAACTCATAACAGATACTTGGGCACCAGTGTCAATTAGAGCAGTAACGGCGTGGCCATCAACGAACACTCGAAGTAAATTGCGTCTTGAATTTGTAGCCGGTTGAGGGTTTTCGTTCCGAGTCGTCAACGCAGCGCCACCTCCAGGAGCTGCACTCGTCAGTTTCCCGGGGAATGGGCAGAATAAGCCGGTGACGGAGAGCGGCGGCGTTGAGGGGAGCGTGACGGCCGACCCTGAGGTGACGGCGAGCGGCTGGACCAGTTTCTCTGGGCGACGACGTCAGCGTAGAACGGTTCGGAGCGTGGAAATGAACGGCGAGCTGAAGGGTGCAGAATATGGTCATCCGGAAAACCGGGTTGCGAATAGTGTCCGTGGTCCTGACGGCGATCTACATTACGAAAGCTTGGCCGGAAATACGACCTGTTGCGGCAATGGCGGGAGATGTGCCCAACTCGAGAGCAAGAAAAGCAGATTGGTCGATCATCATGCGTGCGCCACTCAGATGGATTTCGGTAGCGTGGTGGAAACCGAGGAGTCGAAGCTGCCGCAGCGACAAGTGGAGGAGAGTGGTGGTCAGCGTTGTGGACGGGAGTGCTCATTGCTCATGGGCTGCGGCATAAGTCTGGCGGGCTGGGGAACCTGGACGCCCAGGTTAGCAAACTCCTGACGTACGACGGCTTGAATAAGCGAGACTGTTGCCCAGTTGTCTTGCGCAGGGGGCTGATTGGAAGCGGGTGCCATGGCTTCCAGCTCCTGGCGAACAATTCTTGCGATATTGGCAGTAGGGGCAAGTGAACGGGGCGCTGCAGAATCCTCGCAAGACGAAGTCGCAGCAGTGTTTGGTAGTCTCGCGATTTGGTGGGTGATTCGCCTGCTTTTAGCTTACTCAAATCTCCGGCATTCAGATATAATGGA
Organism: Rhipicephalus annulatus; assembly: GCA_013436015.1. Taxonomy (NCBI): domain Eukaryota; kingdom Metazoa; phylum Arthropoda; class Arachnida; order Ixodida; family Ixodidae; genus Rhipicephalus; species Rhipicephalus annulatus. Next base: position 23,668 of record WOVY01012537.1, read on the forward strand.
GTCGACAGTGGTGCAGTTCTTGCACATTAGTATGTTGAAAGCATCATCAGCAATGCCTTTCAACACGTTGCTGATCTTGTCCGCCTCGGACATGTTTTTGTCCGTCTTCCGGCACAGTGCCAGTACGTCTTGGATGTACATGACGTACGACTCCGTCGACGATTGAACACGCGACGCGAGTTCCTGCCTGGCTGCCATCTGACGAGCAACTGACCGACCGAACAAATCGCGAAGCTTTTGCTTGCATGTGTCCCAGCTGGTTAATTCTTCTTCATGCGTCTCATACCAGGCGCGTGCCGTACCACGTAGGTAGAATAGAATATTTGCGAGCATAAGCGTTTCGTCCCACCTGTAGTGCTTGCTGACGCGCTCGAATAATGCGAGCCATTCTTCGACGTCCGTGCTGTCCGTCCCGGAAAACGTGCCAGGGTCGAGAAGATGGGGGGGAATCACAGGTGATGGAGCCGGCGCGGATGGCGAGGCCTGAGTGCCAGTTTCAGGCATCGCGGCTGGACAAAGCTGGCGTCCACTGCGGAGTTCCAGAGCCGGGTTTTGTGAAGACCCAGCACCTTCCACCAAAAGATGTTACGGGAAAGATTTATTCACCGAGAGCTGGTCTTGCTAACGGCTTCGAGAGCGCCCAGTCAAGCAGGCCAACGGGAGAAGCTTCAGAGTCCAACCCACTACAACCACGTTGTCGTCTTCTTCATTTGGGTGCTAATTCAGCTGTGTCGGTGCGACAGTTCCATACACGTATCAATATATTAGCGTCATTTTATGATGTGTCCCTCAATAAAAAATTGCAACACGGTCACCTTCCTTCCGCATGGTTTGCATAACGTCAATTCCCAGGTACGTGTGATGTGCCTTTTTTTTCTTAAAGCATCATCATCATCAGCCTGACTACTTCCACTGCGGAAGAAAGGCCTCTCTCAAGTTCTGCCAGTCAACTTGGTCCTGTGCTTGCTGCTGCCAATTCATCCCCGCAAACTTCTTAATCTCATCTGCCCACCTAAGCTTCTGTCTCCCCCTATCCCGCTTGCCTTCTCTGGGAATTGATTGATTGATTGATTGATTGATTAATTGATTGATTGATATGTGAGGTTTAACGTCCCAAAACCACTATATGATTATGAGAGACGCCGTAGTCAAGGGCTCCGAAACTTTCGACCACCTCTTTACGTGCACCCAAATCTGGGTACACGGGCCTACAACATTTCCGCCTCCATCGGAAATGCTGCCGCCGCCGCCAGGATTCGATCCCGCAACCTGCGGGTCAGCAGCCGAGTACCTTAGCCACTAGACCACCCACGGCAGGGCCCTTCTCTGGAAATCCAGTTAGTTGATTTTAACGACCAGCGGTTATCCTGTCTACGTGCTACATGCCAGGCCCATGTCCATTTCCTCTTCTTGATTTCAACTATGATATCCTTAACCCCGGTTTGTTCCCTAATCCACTCCTCTCTCTTCTTCTCTCTTAAGGGGATACCTACCACTTTTCTTTCCATTGCTAGCTGCGTCATCCTCAATTTAAGCTGAACCCTCTTTGTAAATCTCTGTCCTTCTTCATTTGTTCCTCCTCCTCCTATTTGTAAATCTCCACGTCTCTGCTCCGTAGCTAAACGCCGGCAAGATGCAGCTGTTCTATACCTTGCTCTTGAGGAATAGTGGCAATCTACCTGTCATGATATGAGACTGCTTGCCAAATGTTCTCCACCCCATTATTATTCTTCTAGATACTTAAATCTCGTGGCTTGGCTCCGCGGTTATTTCCTGTACTAAGTAGACATAGTCTTTTACAACTTCAAGTGCATTATTACCTATCTCGAAGAGTTGCTCTCTTCCGTGGTTGTTGTACATTGCTTTCGTTTTCTGCAGATTAATTTAAAGACCTACATTTCCGCTCTCCTTGTCTTACTCTGTCATGATGAGTTGCGATTCGTCCCCTGAGTTACTTAGTAATGCAATGTCATAGGCGAAGAACAGGTTACTAAGGTACTCTTTATTAACTCTAATACCTATCTGTTCCCATTCTAGGCCTCTGAACACCTCCTGTAAGCACGCGGTAAATAGTATTGGGGAGATTGTATCCCACTGCCTTACACCCTTCTTGATTGGTATTCTGCTGCTTTCTTTATGAAGCAGTATGGTAGCAGTTGATCCCCTCTGGATTTTTTCCAGGATGTTTATATATGCTTCATTGACGCCTTGATTTCGCATTGTCTGCATGAATAGTGATATTTCCAGTGAATCACACGCCTTCTAGTAATCTATGAAGGCTGTGCATAGTGGTTGGCTATATTCTGAGCATTTACCTATTACCTGATTGATTGTATGAATGGTGTCGATTGATGAGTAGCCTGTTCGAAATCCTGCTTGGTCGTTTGCTTGATTGAATTGTAATGTTGCCTTAATTCTGTTAGCAATTACCTTTGTAAATAGCTTGTGTACTACAGAGAGAAAGCTGATAGGCCTGTGATTCTTCAAGTCCTTGTCCTCTCCTTTCTTATGCATTAGGATGATGTTAGCATTCTTCCAAGATTCTGGTGCTCTTCGCGTCAGGAGACACCTCGTAAACAGGGTCGCTAGTTTTTCTAACACCATGTGTCCTTCATCTTTAGGCAGATCCGATGTTACGTGTTTCCCACCAGCAGCTTTGCCTCTTCGCATGCTCCCCAAGGCTTTTCTGACTTCCTCTATCATTACTGGTGGGGCGTCATCTGGACTACCGTTAGTTCTTATACAATGATCGTGGTTGTCCTGGCTACTGTACAGATATTTCTAAAACCCCTCCGCTGATTTAACTCTCCTATGCCACATGCATACGTCAATTTGCTATAGCATACAGAGCACCAGATGACATTCGACCAAATCTGCCTGCCAGAGCCCCCTCTTCATATCACAATGATCTCCACCCCCCCCCCAAAAAAAAAGAAAGAAAAGAAAATTCTACCTACGCGCCTTGGCGTAGTTCACGTGACTGGTTGGCACGTCAGTTAGAGAAAGAGGAAGCCTTCGTTCCCGTCACGCGAGCAGCCAAGCAGGAGAAGGAAGAAGAGGAGGCGCTGCTGCAGCGAAAAGTGGGTGTATGCCACAGCACGAGAACAAGAACGAGTCTTTCATTTTGGAACCGACGCTGTGGTTACCACCGTGGGTCGCACTTCGAAAAGGTACCCCCTGCAGCGTGAAAAGGTCGCGCCATCCGTGTGCGGAAGAGAGGGTGCGAGAATCGCGGTGCGTGAAAGGCCTGCTACCCCCTGCGACATGACGACGCCACCAGAGAAGGCTCCGGACGCCGTGGCTAGCACCAGCACCGCGATTGAGGAGAACGACGACGATACCGACAACGAGTTAATCAGCGCGTACGTCGACGTCTCGAGTGACTACGAGAGCGACAATGACGAGACTGACAAGCCGTCTGCAGCCGCGATGAAGTTCGCGATAAGCGCCGCCGCGTTCCTCGCAAAGTCGACCGATGCCGCAACCGCCGGTGCCCACTCCTCCGCGCTCAACCTGAATGCGACCCTCCAGCCATCGGCGAGCAAGACGAACCCCTGGCAGCCGAACGTCTGCGAGTACGAGGAGACGACGCCGCAGTGCCGGTTGCGGGTCAAGCGCGACATCATGGACCTCCTCAGCGACCCGCCGCCGGGAGTGTACGTCGCGCCGGCGGAGCACAATATCACCGTTATGGACGCGCTGGTGCTGGGCCCCGATGACACGCCGTACGAGGGCGGGTTTTTTCACTTCGTGATACAGTGCCCGCCCGACTACCCGATCAAACCACCACGCGTTCGCTTCATGACCACCGGCAACGGCTGCGTGCGCTTCAACCCGAACCTGTACGAGTGTGGCAAGGTGTGCCTCAGCATACTGGGCACCTGGACAGGGCCGGCATGGAGCCCCGCGCAGTGCATCGCCAGTGTGCTCCTCTCGATACAGTCGCTGCTCTGTGAAAACCCGTACCACAACGAGCCGGGCTACGAGACCGAGAGGAGGCCGGGGGACTCCAAGCGGTACAACCTCATCGTGCAGCACGAGACAATCCGCGTGGCCGTGTGCGACGCCATCGAGGCCTGCCTCAACGGATCTTCGACTTGCCCAGCTCCCCTGAGGGAGGTGATGCTCAAGACATTCCCGGACTACTACGACAAGTACGAGGCGGTTGTCGTGTCCAACGAAGATCTAACGGGCATGTTCATGGAAGATCCCTTTGGCGCCAAGAGGGGGCAGTTCCAGTACAAGACTTTGCTCAAAAGACTTCAGGCATTGAAAGGACGAGTCCAAGAGTGGTTAAATGCTACGCGTGAACGGAGCCAATGAGCGGCTGAACTTCTGTGTTGCTGCCCCAGGAAAAAAATCAATGGTCGAATTTATAACGTTTTTTTTCTAATGTCTGCGGAGTCATCTCGGGACGGAAGTAAAAGAAGACGAGCACATTAAAGAATGTTCATGCCGCCTGAAACAATGACGTTATATTTGATTCAGAGTCGTTCGTTTTTACCTTTCACTACGTTATAAAAATGCAAATTACTAATAAATATAGATGGAAGAACAAGGCGCTGTCGTTTTTGTGCCGTCGAACAAAACATGATCACTCTGTAGAAAATGGTGAAATGAAAAGTAAATGGTAAAATAACAATCGATCGTCTACTTAAATACGAGATAAGGATTCCTCGCTACCCATGAAGGCGCGTATATGATGTGGTATGAAAAACTTTATTTAGGCTTGTCGGGCGGGAACTCGCACGTAGCGGGCCGCTCCCACGTCGGGACAAATAGGCCTAACCTCTCCGTCATGTCGTGGGCCCGTTGCAGCATCACACTTGGACAATGTAACGTTTTCAACCCGAAGTGGAGGGCACTGCCAGGGCATATAATCTAACTTGGCAAAGTCTTAGCAAAGCATGCATCAGTATGACGCCTGAATTTCTGAATAAATTTTGTGCAAGATTGCAGGACTGGGATATACCCCGACAAAAATTTTTTTTCTGGATAACAAACATTTTCGGGGGGGGGGGGGATGCAGCTGCTTAATTTCAGGCATTCCGTGAAATGGTAATTTTTCGCTTCGTATGTCACAGCTAAAAAAATGAGAAGGGGGAGGGGCACGGATCTGGTGTACCACTTCCTGGCTATAGCCTATATGTCACTGCGTTCTTGTATACCCTTTGTACCGGGCGTTTCCTCCTATTAGAAAAAGTGGCGCAAAATGGCAGCTTGACACATTGTTGCCCTCTTATTGCGCATAACCTAATACGCATGGCACAAACACAAAATAAAACACGCAGACACGGAGTAAAAAGATGGCGGACGCGCTTAGCGACAGTCTTCACCTGATTATTGATCACAATACCTTGGATAACAAATATCTACGTACGCCCATCGCCACGCAGCTATTTTGAAACCTCGATTCGCGATTTGGTTACACGCCTTTATTCACCAAGCGCAGCTATCGAGTCATATACCCGTACATATGGAATCAGGATAAACTTAAGTGCTCCTTTCTAATTGTTTGAAATTGTATCAATGAGAACTAACAGGCAATCGTGCCACGGAAAGTATAGGGGATAATAAAAGATGAACTTGTAATGTAAATGTGAAAGAAAGAAAAGTGGATGAAAAGATAACTTGCCGTGTGCAGGGACACGAACCTGCGACATTCGATTAACGTGTACAGTGATACGAATAAAGTGCATACTTGAAGCAGTGGTTGGCAATGCATTGCAATCCTGCATACACGTTTTTACGTTCCCATAAGGCAAAACATAGCCGAAGGGCTATTGACGAAGTGCCCTGCTGCTATTAAGCCACACTAACCTAGCATTGCATAGCGTTGTATGGCACAGCATTGCGAGGGGGAGGAAAAGAGAAGTACGGGCGAGGAAGAGGAAAACAAGGACGGAATAGAATAAAAGGATAGTATAGAACGTAAGAAAAGAGAGGACAGTAGATAAATAAAGAGAAGGGAGAAATGGATAGAGACAAAACGAGAAAAAGAAAGAAAGAAAGAAGCAAGAAATAAAGAAAGAAAGAGAGAGAGACGAGAAATAGCGAAGTAGATAGACAGAAAGAGAAAAACGTGAAAGAAAGGCAGAACGACTGAAGTATAAAAAGAAACAGAAAGACAAAAAAAGAAGGAGGAAGAGGAGGAAGGAAGGAGGAAAGACAGGGAGGTTAGCCAAAGACAAAGAAACAAACATATATAAATAGGGACAAGAACAAAGAAAAAAAGAGAAATGAGCGGTAAGCAAAGAGGGGATGAAAAAAGAGGGAAAGAATGAAGCTAGCTTGGAGATGACCAGCCATGATGTGAACCAAGTAAGCGTGATTTAATGTGAGCCATTTCAGTTTTTTTTATTCTTCTTTGTTTTTGTTGTTTGAAATAAATGCGTTTTATAAACATTTGACCATGCACTACAATTTCGTCTATAATTCCGTGAAGTTTAATTCCACCCTATAAACTACCCCGTTCTTACGCTTTGTATAAATTGCTCAGACCACTCGATTCTTGGCCAATTCTTCACAATGGATGTGAGCTGCAGTTAACGTGCCATCTAAAATACGATCTGCACCATGCACCTAACTTCTGCTCAGAAATCAGACATATACTCCACTGTAGGAAGTGAGGGAGGGGGAGGGGTGATGCATATTCCGAGTTGAATTACGTAATTCCATCATTTCGTCGCTACGGTCCCACCCATGCACTAGCCATTGGCCAGTTCTATCCGGCGCGTGCTGTGTGCGCGCGAGAGACGAAGAAGAAGAAACGGACATCGAGGAAGTCGCAGGCTCACGCTGCTGTCCGGCTGACGCTCCTTTTAAAACGTAAGTCCCAGGCTCGGTCACTTCCGCACCCGGGTCCATTTCTGTGCGTAAGCTTTCGCGCGCGGTTCACTTGTACGGCTGCAGCGTTGTGCGATGTACACTGTATCCTGTCAGTTTATATGCCTTGCCCTTATGTCGCAAACGGCCCGGTTTGACACAAACCAAATCATTGCGACGGATAATCAGGCTTGGAAAAGCACGGGGTTGTGTGAATTTCAGTCTTTGTAACTGTAATTCACCAATCGAAAACCTGCTCTGTGACCTTCGGCATGGTCACGGAAGGGTTAAGAATGGTGAGCAGAGAACCAGCCTCGTTCAGCACGAGAACACTGGGAAGGTCGTAAGTGTCTTAGAGAGAAAGCTTACTTGCTGAAAAACTCGTCCTGCTTCGGGGATCGAACCCTGTACCAACGCTCTGCCGGTGTGGTCGCGATACCAATCGAGCTTAAAGTAGGACGATATATTGGCAGCGCGAGGATGAATTCATCGACAAATCAAATCGCGTGGAATCAAAGCACACAGGGTTGCCGGGTGGTTGGCTTGAAAGACTCCAGAACTCGAGATGTCTCCAGAACTCGAGAAAGACTCCAGAACTCGAAAAAGGCTCCAGAACTCGAAAAAGGCTGCAGAACTCGAAATAGTCATGGCGCCAACTGGAAATGTGCGTCGCGAAACGGATTGAAAAGTAGCCGATTGGGCGCTAAGCATAGTCACTAACGGCAAACCTGTGGACACATACTGTTGCAAATCAGTTCTGCGATGTCCCACAGTGCATGTGGCTGCGTGCTGTGAGTGAATGGTTGTCATTTTTACTATTGTAGTAATCTTGACATAAATTTAAATGAACTGAAGTGGACGAAATAATCACCCATTTCATCGGTGGAATCCGAACCCACAACATCCGCGTTAAATGGCTATGCTCTATAAATCGAGCTACCACAGAATGACAGAGACGGCACTTCCCCGTCTACTTCATTTGGTTTTTGCGTGCATGTGATCCGTAATCCGTGGGATGGTTGACCAGTGCTGCCCGGTTCGTGAGACAAGACGTGCGGGTACACATGACACATGACAAGGCTCTGTACACTAAGGGGGTGTACGAATAGTGAATTTTAGAAACGAGTCAAAGAGGAATCAAATAGTGATGACACCAAATCAAGTGCGAATACAAATCTTCTACTGTTCCAATAGTTTCCGAATAATAAGATAACAGTTTTCAAAGCAGCCCTAAACCATCGTATACGCTAACAATTTTGAATCAAAACACCCCAACATTTTTATACCATTTTATTTTAAACAAATATTCACAAGATTCAGCAAAGAAACATTATGATTACTTATAGGCCACAAAAATATACCACGGGTTACTGAGGCAAGCTCCCATACATCAGCAACTATAGCCTTCGAAATATTTTAAACTGGAAACTGTAACAGGGCAGAGAATACAGTATCGAAGGCGGTACTTTGTCAACAGACTTTAAATAGAACTTATAAAGAATAATTAAGTAATTTTCATGAGTTGAAGGGACACTAAGGAGTAAAACGCTTTCTCGCGCATTAGTAAAGTACAATTTTACAATCCCGACAACATCTCTCTTACCGCGACACGACACTTGATAAGCGAGGAAACACGCTAAAAGAATCTGTGACTGGAGACGCCACCTTCAGATTCCCGCGCAAAACACTCTGACGCCCGTCATGGAAGTTTGACGTCTACTGCGCCCTATGTCGCTTCTAATCAATAAAATTGAAGTGCATTGTAATCTGTGGGTGCCGCAGATCTAGCATACAAAGTTTCGGAAGATTTCATTGATCCAATGTCGTGAAAATACCAAAAAAATGCATTGTGGATTTTTTACGTCACGCGCGCGAAGATTACGGCGTGAAATTTCAAAATGAAATCAACTTTGATTTTCCACGTTAACAGGGAACTTACTACAATTAAACTTATGACATTACAGTTCTGAGGGTGCAGTTTATCAATCCAAAACAACTCATTGTTTTTCTTTAGTGCCCCCCCTGTGCGTTTGTGTGCGTGGAGGGGGGAGGGCGTGCGAGCGCCTTCATAAGTAGAACACTACACAACACAAAATCAGGATGTTGTTGGGCCAGATGCTTAGCGCTGTCAAGGCTTAACATTGCATAAGTGTATGTTCCTCTAATGTAATCCTAATGAAGTTGTTTGAAATGTCTTGCGGTATCTGTCTTGTCAGATAATTGCAGTCACTTTGAGCACGCAGGGACAGAAAACACTAATGGTCCGACACACTGTGTGCAATGGTGAAGCATACCTCATGTATGCGGCACCAAGCATGCGCGCGGCTCTGAGACGGGCCCGACCGCCCGTCTCAGAGCCGCGCATTTCGTTTTTCGAGAAAACTGTCAGATGGCGCTCATGTCTCACGTGTGACGCGACTTGATGCACTCGTTCGCCTCCACTGCACGCTCGAGGCACTTCAACGTAGTGCCTCCAGAACACCACTCGCTGATTTTCTTGCGCAGAACATTAAATAAGCATTTTGTTCACTCTCTCTAGACGCAAGACTATCGTCTTTCGACGACATTTGCAGTTTAACGGGCAGATACGGCTCGAATTTTCTGTTGAATTTTCTGGGCGCCGGTGTCACCTTCCAGTGTAGTTTCGATGCATCCTTGAAGTGGCCACGTACGCACTGGTTGCTTCTGTGGTTCGCTGTACACTTTCGGTGACGTTCATTGGGGAACAATCAAGTCACACACAAAGCACCATCCACGAGGCACACGCCTTACACATAGCCCAGGTACAACGATAGTTATAGCGCGAGAACAAAACGACGACACAGAGACAAGAAGCACACGAAAGACACGAGCGCTCGTGTCTTTCGTGTCCTTCTTGTCTCTGTGTCGTCGTTTTCTTCTCGCGCTATAACTATCGTCATGCCATACCAACTAGCCCAAGCTGCCACACTTCCAGGTAGAACGTTCTGTGGTTCAGACTCTGCTGTCAGTCATTTTCACAGGGAGCAATTCAAAATACAAAACAAAAGCTCATGTTCTGACACGTAGCTCGGATACTCTATTCTATGGTTCATATCCTGCAGGCAATAGTATTTCCAAGCGAACAGTTTTGAAGTTACACAAGTCAAGAGCCAAGGTTCTTAGACGGTACAGATGTTGAGACATGTAGGTTCTATATTTACTGCTGCTGATGCTAACATGCATCAAGTGTTCCATGTACGCTCATGGCACCGCATTCATAGAGAAGAATTGTGGAACGTTCACCCTTGATGCCAGTGGAAACCGACCATATATTCTAGCGAATCGTTTTGAAATTACACGAGTGAAATGTCACTATGGTTATAGACGGTTCAGCCATGTTAGGACACAGAGGTATCATATTGACAGCTAGCTCTAGTACACCATTGGTGCTCGTGCATTTATGGCGCCGAATTCCTTGAGGATAATTACAGCCCTTGATGCCCGCGGAAGGAGACCACCTTCCCGGACAAGCAGTTTCGAAGTTACTCAAGACAAACGCCACTAGTTCTTACACGGTCCGTCCATGTAAGGACATACGCTTACACACACCGAGATGTGCACGTGCGCTCACGGCACACCATTATTAAAGACTAATTATAGCTTGTTCTCTTTTGCCGCCGTTGGAAAAATCCTTCTTCCGAACGTACCATAGGACATTATTCGCAAGAAATGCTTAGGCCAGGCGACTTTCGTGACAATCAGCAATAGCAATTGTAGAAGCAGTAATAGTAGCAGTAATGAGCAGCAGTATTGAACAGTCGGTTTTTCCTCCGCCGCAGATGCCCCCGGTGAGGCCGAATACCACGAATGCCCGGCCGAGCACTAGCAAGGAGAGCAAGCACGGCCAGCGCCGCATGGTGCGGAGTGCCGGCGGCAGCAGCTCCACGTCTTCGGCCAGCATCGCGCCCTTCCGCCGCGGCAGCACCTCTCCCGCACCAGAGCACGTCCCCCAGAAGATCCCCGAGCAGCAGGTAGAACCCGAAACGCTAACCTTTTTTCTCAACCATATTCTTACACCGTGTTCCCAACGCACAATCGTCATCCCATGAAATATGGCATACAGCACCGCGTATATCTTTTTGATTGAATAACCTAATGTGCAAAAGTAATCATTGTTGGGGCTTTACACTTTAAGACCCCGAAACACCTGAGGGACGCCGCAGTATGGAAATTTTGATGACCCGGGTTCTTCAACGTACGCCTAAATCTCATACAGGGTCGACCACATCTACGCGGCCACCGCTTTATTAGTATAGTGAAGCCGCTAAAACTCACGCACTTGTTCCACTTCACACGGATAAATGTCCAAGACGTCTAATCGTGGTACCGAAACCCGCAACAGCTTTCTCGGTTGTTTTAAACATCACATGCGAGCCTCACAACCCTCCGCTACAGTGTACTAGAAGAGGGCAGTGGAGGATGGATGGATGCTATGAGCGTCCCCTTTATAACGGGGTGGTGACAAGTATGCCACCAGGCTCGACAGAAAAAAAAACCTTTTTTTCTGTTTTGATGTTGGCCTAATGCCTCTACTTCGATAAATTCTATCTTAATGGAAAAAAAGGTAAATTTTCAGCTTAAGTTCTCTGCCATTTACGGCACACTGTCCATATTTTATTTTTCCAATATTTATTTTTGTCCTTTCTCTCTAATTTTCTGCCACCAATACTCTAACCGTCTCTTACTTATTTCAATCGCGGGTGTGTTCAGCTTTCCATTGTTGTCCCTAAAACCCAAGGCTTCCTGTAGGCTCGTGCCCAAACGTACACCTGGGTGGATATCTCCACATTCAATCAGAACATGCTCCGCCGTTTCCTTATCTTTCCCGCAGCATGTGCATTGTTCTTCTTCTTTACTGAATCTTGCTTTATAACTACGCGTTCTAAGGCAACCCGATCTCGCTTCAAACAGTAAAGCGCTTCCCCTTGAATTATCGTAAAATGTGAACTAGGCGGCCGCGCCGCATCTCGGCTGATTCTCCGGCGGGTGACAGTAGCGGCGGCGCTGTAGTCTCATGGTACTGAAAATCTCAGGAGCGTTTGCATTGAGAGCGCACGCGCCAGAGCCTGCAAAAGAGAGTAAATGCTCGTTTTTAGCGCGTTTAAGGCGTTTCTGAGACTTTATCAGTGTACGCACCTGCTATGAGCCATGGTGCACGAGTGAATATGCAGGCACGCTGAAATTGCGTCGATACATTCACTGTTTCAAGAGCCTTTTGACCCAGGAAAAAAAAAACATCAATCGGAATTTCCACGGATCCACCTAGCTTCTTACTCAATCAGTGCTTCGAGCTGCGTTACATAATAAGTGGCTACTGGCGAACTACAAAGAGAGTAGAAGTATCAAAACTTCAATTAAATAATACGCTCGTTTTGTCGGCAGTCTCTACGATATTCAGAGAACAGTGTTCCTCATATGCCGTCATATGCCGTCTTTAAGTATGTACTGATTGCTCAGTATTTGTATACAATTAACGCCATTTTTGTCAGAATGTACTTATTGAATTTTGCCTCGAGACCCCTACAGGCATTTCTGCCTCCAGCCACTCTTAGACGTTCTGACAAATGTGCCTCTGTGTAAACGTGAAACTGAAAACTGTATTATGTATCCAAGAACTGATGCCCTTCTGCTTTGGTCTCGTATGAGACTGGCAGTATCAAAAATAAATAAATAAATAAATAAATAAATCATCCTACATGCGTTCGATTGTTTCACGATAAACCCGAGTATATGTAGCGTTGTCACAACACTAATCGGTGACGACTCTGTTTTATCATGCCAGTTTTGCGGAAGATAATAAGTATTGCCTTCCGAAAGGCTTATCAGATAAGGAACTTATTAAAAACACACATAAACATATCAAACGGGCCAATTGTATAACAGCCCGTCAATTAATGCGCGTAAATTTATTTTAACCAGTTCTCATTTTGCATGAACAGCCTAAATTGTGCTGCTTTCCAAATATTCTATCGGCGTAACACCATTGCAAGCGAGGAAATTTCCGACGATGTTTTGTATTATAAGCGTAGCTCTTAGCAGCGCCCCCAAGCGTTGGTATGTGCATGCGCCAGTTATCGTGACGTATCCCCGGGCGCCCGTGGCTCAGTTGTCATCTGCTGCGCGCCGCACGTGTAGCATCGAGATTGGTGAACAGAAGTACGCGGGCCGCGTACAACCAACGCCTCCTCTAAACAATGCCTGGGAAATGACTCGCGCTCCCAGCGGAGTTGGCCTGCCTTCAGTTTTGAGCAAGCGCCGCGCGGTGGCACTCGCGACCGAGACTGTTATCACGGCAGCGGGCGGTACCAGCTTAGCGTTTTTCATCTGCGGCCAATAGGGGCGCGTCAGTCGAGAGTTGTTCGAGACCTGCAACTGTACACCGCTATTTCGGAGGCTATGCAAAGTGTTGCGTTGTTGCACCGTCCGCCACAGGTGACGCTAGCGACCGAGAACATTCTAAAATAAAGGAGGGATGAATGTGGCAGCCGTTTTTCTTCTCATGCGGCAGGCATCTTTTAGAGGAGGCGTTGGTACAACGCGGCCAGTAATCGTTACGAACCGTCGGATCTCTACGGAAACGCTTGTTGCTCGAGGCCTCCGCGTCGTGCCGTTCCGCATCGCACCACGTGGTTGTGGCAGGGACCTCCGTTGGAGAACGCGCCTCGGGATCACCAACACGCTTCAAGTTGTCGCCCCTGCAGTCCCTTTTAGGACAGCCTGTCAAAGCGTCGTGACGCGCTGTGGCGGCAGGGTGACACGTTTGGACGGCATCACTTCTGAGGCGCAGATTCTTTGTTCACAATCCGAAATCGGTCATCAACTGCGTGCTGTACGTGTACGCGTCTGCAGTGAAGTGGAGTGAACAGAGAAAACTCCGCTTGGTCGGCGTCCAGTCTCCGCCTTGGCCGCGGCGCACGAAGTCGACCCGTGCTTGTCTCAGCGCCGGATCGGACGGGAATCAGTCCCCTGTTTTACTAGCGCAAGACTTCACAGCGCAAATCGTATGTGCCATGGCGGCAGATTCAGATCGAATCACTTCCTTGCCCTCTGAGCAGTGTATATTCTATACTGACGAGGACGCACAATACTCCGCCCGCTCGCCTCACAACTTCGCTGAATGATAGCTATACCGCACGCCGCGAGCAGACCACCGAGAAGGCGACGCGAAGCCAGGCCGCCATTTGTTGTTGTTTTTTTTGGTGCCTGACGTCATCCCAACTTGCCAGACTGCTGCGTGAAGTCACCGGAATTAGTACTGTAGCCTGACGTCAAGCTAGTGTTGACGCCAATAGGATCGCCAAGAAAATTTCCACTTTTATATCAAAATAAAATATTTATCCACATTCGCTGAGCTTCACACTTCCCCAGAGTGATCTCTGTATACGAGAACTTTATCGCAGAACAAACTCGCCTTCGAAAAAAAGGTGTCACTACTCCTTTAAGCTGAACCCTCTTTGTAAACCTTCGGGATTCTGCTCAGTAGGTAAGCACCGGCATGATGCAGCTGTTATATACCTTCCTCTTGAGGGATAGTGGCAGTCGACCAGTTATTATATGAGAATGCTTGCCGAATGTGCTCCACCACATTTTCATGGGGTGGTGCACATTTGCCAGGTGCTTTAATCGGAAGGCTTTAAACATGATTCGATTGATAACGCGATCACAGTATCGGTGATAGTGTATGGCCTCGAAAATTCGCATGATAAAAAGTTTATCTATTGAAAGTGCGGCCACTGCGTTCAAACGCATCGATATTTGTGGAATATCCGTGACGACCAAATGACATTGTGGCAGAATCGCAAACAGACGCGCTGCTCCTTAAAATCTGTCTCGTCGGCGGCAGTCATGTCTAAAGATTGTGTTTCAAACAGCCCTATCCCCATGGAGTGACTGTCTAGAATCTAAGTAGAAACAGCGTCATAAAAACTGCACTGCATTTACTGACCCTGATGCCTCCGGTTTCATTGAAAACTTCATTTCTATGGGGTCGCTAAAACTGCAGCAAGTTCACCTCCCTGGACTGTATGCTACTTCAAACATTTATTTGCTTTAAATACACTACTGCTTCGTTAGATTGAAACCAAATGAACAGTGACACCGTGGCTCTGCATTCAAGATGTCAGATTCAGGCACTTCGGGCCGCGACATTAGTGAATGACAGTGCAACAATTCTTCCATCCCTTTCACCCATGACCTCCGAAATAATATCGCCTCTGTGCGCAGTTTCGGGTCACGCTTTCACACGGCCTTCCCCATCCGGGTCGTATGTGCAGGTGCCCCACACCATCACGGCGCCACAGGTCCAGCCTCCACTCTTCCAGAGAGTTCCTGTGTACGGGCCTACAAGCAGCAGCACAGAGGGCGTCACCATCGCGCACGAGACCGCCGTGTCGAACGCGAGGTGCGCTATGCGGGACGTTGGCGTGGCCTCTGTGATTAGCTCCTGCGACGTACGTTGTAATACCAGTGCTGCACAGTGTACTAGAATATCCTATTCTAGACCACTGTCACGGTTTGGGTTGTGGCTTTACAGTGCACACCACAAACACCTCCATTTCATTGAGTAGTTTTTGCAGTTATAAAGATCGCCTTCTAAAGCAGCAGTACTTTTTTCCCACCAACATAAGTGCGTCCAAATACGAAGAGTGAATGAGAAAAGGTACTTCGTGGGCTTACATTTTACTTCATTGATTTTTTTTCTGGTGATTTCTCACTGAGCGGTATTTGCAAATAATATATTCATTAACTACGTGGAAATACGATGTATTACAAGAAGAGAATACTAAGGTAAAACTTGCTTTATGTAAGAATGAAAACATTTGCTCTCATTATTTCTGATACGGAATGGATTTGTACACAATCATACGACTAGCTTTTAAGTCCCTTCCGAAGCCATGGCTAGACGACAACGCTTTGGTGCCGCAAAGGATGGGTTGGAGGGTGACAGTAAGAAGGAGCATGAAGTGATCACTTCAACTTGCAACGTCTTGCCGCCATGTTTGATAAAAGGCAGTCTCATCATGCATCGACGATGCCCATCACAGCACCCACAACCTGGCCCTTCAGACAGGCCTTCAGAAGGTCATGCTCAAGTCGAGCGTCGTGGTTCTCTCGGTCGCCTTCGTCGCTCTGCTCGGCGTAGCCTGCGTCATCATTGCCAACAGAAGTACGTGCATTGTGCTACGCATATTAAGGCCGTGACGACTGAAAATTGACAGATATTGGAGATGTGGAAAGCATCCGAAGCAGTAGCTAACCCTGTATGTTTTCCTTTGAATTGCACTATGTTTAAATCACTTGGCTGCCTCTAGCAGCAAATCAAGTCCCCCAAACGAGTATCCTTGTTCAGTTATGAGTGAACGTAAAACGATTGCGCTAGTGCAAGTATAGCTTTCAAGTTTGTTGCTGAACGAAAAAAGGCCAGGCCTATGTGGAAGGCGCAGCACAGTCTCAGCGAAAGCACGAAGAGCCTTTTCTAAACACTATTTGGATAAATGCTTCAAGCACACAACTCACATTCACATTACGTTCCCTATTATAAAAAAAAATTGTGCTGGCAATGCATGTTACAGCTAGCGAACAGTGATCCATTACGACGATATACTGACTACTTTATAGCAGCTATTGACACCTGCATTAAGGAATGATCAGCACGTCTCTTTACGGGAAGCACGGTTAGCACATATATTAGAAAACTTACATACTCAGAATATACAACGCCAGGAAACATAGCAATTGCATTTGCCGTCACGTACAGGAATATTTAGAAATTATGTAGTAAAAAATCAAATTCCCGCAGTTTTAACGCCCATGGTGCATGTTTTGCCCCACGAAATGCATACGTTCACATGCGAAGCTTCGTCAACCCGCAGCTTCATTGAGGTTTAGAATTGACTTGAATTTCTTTTCTTTTTTTTTTCTTTACTCTTCTGCACACAGCATCCAGCTTGAGCAAGTTCATGCAAAAGAACGCGACAATGCCGGGTAAGAGAATTAACACCTCACTGGCACGCAGATAAGATATATATATATATATATATATATATATATATATATATATATATATATATATATATATATATATATATATATATATATATATATATATATATATATATATATATGGCACAACGGGAGCGTTGTCAACAAGGATAAATATATTTTTTTCCCAACAGTTTCGGGAGGGAACCTCCCTTCATCAGGGGATGAGTTATACTGACATGAGCTTCCAAACTTCCTTGCTGCCGCGTCCCTCTCGCCTTGAAAGACGTTTGCGAGAGTGAGAGGGAACTGGAAAAAGGAAAAGAAAAAAAACAAAAAACAAAAAAGGGGAGAAAAAAGACGAAAAAAGAAAGAAAAGAAAGAAAGTAAAAAAGAGGAAGAACCACTGTCAACACTGAGAACGAAGCCAACTGTCCGTCTACATCCACCTACGGTTCATATCACGTTCTGTTCAGTTCTTGGCGTGTGTCGGGCCACCCAAGATTGTCGCCGCGGTGCCGGGAGGGTCCGGGACGGCGTGCCTAAAGAAAGGGGTTTCCCCGTAATTGGTCGTTCGGTGGGCGGCGGGTGTAAAGGAAAGGTTTCTCGTTAATGGGTCGGTCGGCTATTTACCTTTAATCTTCGTCCGTTTCCCTTCAACGGTCATGAATACCTTCACGAAGACTAACTGGCCCATTGAATTATTACTCCCACTATATATATATATATATATATATATATATATATATATATATTGTTACGGGAAGGAGACTGACTCAGACACGTAGCAATATATATATATATATATATATATATATATATATATATATATATATATATATATATATATATATATATATATATATATATATATATATATATAGTGATTTGCCTTCACACCTTCTTATTGAGTTTTCCTTTGAATACAGCAAGAAATATACTTCCATGATGACAAATTCGAAGCCACGCTTGAAATTCAGAATTTAAAAAGCCCGCGCTTCTATACCACGTGTCTGGTTCTATGCGCATGCGTGTTCCCTTCGCGATTTTCCGTGCGGGGTTCTAGCTTACGTAGAAATATATATATACAGCGCTCAGGGCATAATTTTTGTGGCTTGAGGCGTAGCTCTACGTTACCGATCATTCGTCATATATCGACGCACATCTCATCGCAACATTCCTTTCGCAATTTAGAAGTGTGGCGTATATCTGTGGTGTGGCAGCTTGGGCTATTTGGGTATGACATGGCGATAGTTATAGCGCGAGAACAGAACAACGACTAAGAGACAAGAAGGACACGAGCGCTCGTGTCCTTCGTGTCCTTCTTGTCTCTTTGTCGTCGTTCTGTTCTCGCGTTATAAGTATCGTCCTTTCGCAAGTTCTAAACCCATCGAAATGCGCGGCCTATCGGCTATGGGTCTTCGGTTGCGCTCACAGTTGAGCTACCGCAGTTTGTGTTAAATGAATTGTTTCATCAATCGCACACGGTGTTTGAGCTCCCATTCGCTGCTTAGTCGAGATGTGCTTTGGATAATTGAGGATAAACACCCATGCATTTCAACCGAGGCCAACTAGAGATCCTGTCGATTCTACATGAAAATGCTCGAAATATCCGCGAAGACTTGAGTTCTGTTTTGCAAATTACTCGCAATGTAAATGAGCACATAGGTGATAGCTGTGCTTGCGCTTGTATCCTCGCAGTGCACCCAACGTCAGCACATCCGGCAAGGGTGCTGGGAGCCGGCATGACGCAGCGGGCAACGGACGCGATTGAAACCATCGCCGAGCCATCTCAAGGCCTGCCAATAGGTATTACGGCTTATATACTGTATTAAACACAGCCGCAAATGTGTCCGCGTGGCCTAATGGATAAGGCGTCTGACTTCGGATCAGAAGATTGCAGGTTCGAGTCCTGTCGCGGACGTAATTTTTTTTTTATTTGTTACCATTTCTTTTTTTTCTTTTTTTTTCAGCGGTTGTTAACAAGCCGCATGCACAGAAGTTTCACGGAGTGCTCGGAGCTGCGTATTTCAACAACAGCATCTTGCCTCGGGGTACGTGAGACATACAGCTTCCTGCTTGAACTTCCCGCTTACGAACTCAAATTACAGCCCCTAGCGCGTTATGGCCGAAAGACTGGCCCACTCTTCATATATGTCCTTATACTTGTACTTTGCTTGCGACCTTACAGCAAACGATAGTAGTGGTGGTCGGCGCAGGTGTCAAAGCTCACTGACTCAACCCAACATCAACATTTACTGAGCAGGCCCGTGTCGCCATCTGTAGTAAAACTTTAAAACTACACAAAAAGCGCGCTTTTTAAACTTTGTTAAAGACTGTGCTTTTTTATCTTCGTCGTTTTCTTACAAATATAAACAAAACGGTTGATGTTTATCAGTGAGATTTCCGCACCTTAGTAGAAAAGTTGACATTGTTCTGATCAAACCAACGCCATGCGATTTTGTGAACAAAACTCACTCACTTGTAAACAAGACCGAACAAGTCATCTTCACGTGAACGTGACCTAATGCCATAAATAACCGCCAAGGTAAAAGAGAATAATGCATTCTACAATGAGGTGCAATTAGTGTGTTGTTGTGAAATGATTTTCAGTTTGTTATTTCTCTGAAGAATCCGTCCCCAGATCAGATAACTCTCGCGGTTAAAAGCAGTTCAAATCATTTCCCATCTCGGTTTACCATCTCAGTGCCAAACCGATTCTATCTGCATTGATAGTAACTTGCGGAAAGGTTACCTGCATCGCAGTTATTATTTCACGGTCAATTGGAACAGTTGTAGGACATGTCACGCCATCTATCGTTGATTGTTTGAACTTCTGAGAAGCTGTGCGTTTTTTTGTTGTTTTTTTTAATCATGTTCTGTCTTCTGTCGCTATGATACACGTTCTTCTATTGTCCAAGCTATCCGCAACACTGTAAAACTGTGTTGGTCTGAGGCGTTATAAATAACCACCTTTGTTTAAGGAGTTAACACCTCGCTGTATCGTCTGCCTCTTCTAATTCCCGTGCTCCCCTGGCGCACTGCAGGATTCAGCAGGGACTATGTCTGCACTACGGACAGCTGCATCAAGGAGGGTAAAGTGCTTCTCATCTGTATCGTGTTGCGTGAAAAGCTAACGTCGTTATCGTTTAAAAATTGCAGTTTTTTTTTTATTAGATGAAGTTAGGTGAATGGCACACAGGCAAGAACAGTAAGCAAATTGGTGTGGTTCACGTAGTACGCTAACGTCTTATTTAAGTACTGAAACCGTGTGCCTCGAGTCGTGCAGCATTTTCCTTCTTTGAAAACGAATCACCAGGGGCGTTTCCAAGGTTTTACTCCAGAAAGACTGAAGACACTCCCTATAGGCGCGTGCGTGTGTGGGGATATTTCACACAGTTATAATTGCGCAGCCTTTGTTCATATGGGATCACTTCCCGTCGAATAACTCTAGGCATAGTTTCCGGTTGTATGAGACAAAAAGTATCTTAGCAAAAATGTAGGTGAAGTTGGTTGCCAGGCTAAAAATTGATTTTCGAGAACTTGTTTTACACCCACTGACGTGAACTGCCGTTGTTTTGTTCGTTGACAATGTTGACTAGTTTGTAGATTTGTACATGTACTGCTGCCAGCTTCCCATCTAGAACAGGAAATGTTTAACGTTTCTTAAGAAAATAATTCAGTCAAGGAGTCCGATTATTACCGGAAAAGAACTGTGCTGAAACAACGGACGCACACAAAACGACGTCGGCAATGTTATAAAGTTTATATAACTTCCAATACTTTATTAACAAAAATTACGTACCATATAAAGACGCCCGAACTGAACTTAGGCGCACGACCTGTAACGTTCAGTTTGGTTTCGTCTGTTCATAACTGTAAGTGGTTTTCATCGACTACTCAAAATGACTAGATTAACACAAACCTCGTATTTCAAATCTTTACGCTTCTCCTGAACAAGTCCGCCGTGCTGCTGAACCGGAGCTGGCGAATTTGATTCCGGTCGCGGCGGTTGTATTTCGGTAAAGACGCATTGGTAGAGGCTCGTGTACTGTACTATGTGGGCGCACATTATAGAACGCCGAACGATTGAAATTTTCGAAACACTTTACTACAGCGTCTCCGATATTTATTATCTGGTTTCTGGACGGATAGTATCAGTGCATACAAATCTCCTATACATTAGGTATCAACTACGTAGCGACGCCTTTATTTTTTTTTCTTACTCCGTTCTGCAAAACACATTACCCGTCTTTCTTTCGATGGTGTTTCGAATTAGAGCGATCACATGAAGTGTTATGATTGTAATTTTCGGCCTCCTCCTGTATATCCTTATCTTGTGCATTGTGTAGTGAATGAATAAAGTTTGATTGATTGATTGATTGATTACTTGATTGATTGATTGATTGATTGATTGATTGATTGATTGATTGATTGATTGATTGATTGATTGATTGATTGATTGATTGATTGATTGATTGATTGATTGATTGAAGTTTGAGAATAACTTAGCCTTCCCATGTTCGCGCTTGTCGGGAAATCAAAATGCGCTGCTTGACGGGATTGCTATGTCTCCTTTTGCGACGTCAATGCACGCAGGAGAGAGGCTGGCGGGTCTGGTGGACCCGGTGCTCAGCCCGTGCGACAACTTCTACGAGTACACGTGCGCCACCTGGGCAGAAGAGCACCCCGTGCCTCGGGGTGCCCAGAAGGTGTCCTACCAGTCGACCATCATCAACTACGTCGAGAAGAAACTGGACGACATCGTGCGAGGTATATACGCGGACGATCACGAGACGTCGTATAGTATACTTTACTGACCGCCGCCGATTTGTGTGCGCTCAGATTCGCATTGGGGTTTTTCAATAGCTTAACCGCTCGAAACTCGAAGACGAGGCAGTGGCTTCTTTCTCGCTCTCACTACCTTTCCTACGGACGCTATCTGCTCATCGACGCTCATTTGTTCGCAAAACATGCGGAAAGTATTTGCATAATTAAAGCATTGAGCCTATTAAGCTTTCGTGCTTCTCGGCCACATGCTGTCATCTCCGTTCGAGCACGTCGAAAACGTGCGAACAGAATTGAAATAAGTTGCTCGCCCGAGATATAGACGATGCATGACGGGAGTGCAAACACGTGGCAAAGCGAGGTAAGAGACAAACCACAACTGCATGCTATCCCAAGTATATGAACCACTCGAGAGCGTATTTCCTCATGGCGTATATCGTGAACAGACTGCATGCTGTCGTCGTGAACTTTGCCGAAAAAGGCGGAAAACTCTAGATGAAAACAACGAGCGCTTCTTTGCATTTTCAGAGGCTTTTCGCGCACTTTGAGCTATCAAATGACAATTTGTCCGAGCCTTCTATAGTGCTGCCTGGAGTGTCTCGTTTACAGTGGGTTCAGCGGTGGTGGACCCATTACACAGGCTTGGAAGGCCAAGAACATAGAATGCAGGCAGCTCAATGGTCTTATGCATCGACATGTGCATTCTGTAACAACGGGTAGCCAACATTAGCGAAGACTAGCCGGTATTTAGTTCACGTGGGCTAGCTATAACCACTGCATATTATATTACGGTATTACAGCTATCAGAATTACTTATTGTAACCTGTTAGAGGGTGCGAGTAGATGAGCGCACACGAGACGATGTCTTCAAGAAGGCCCGTGTTTTCTATGCATTGAGCATAGGTGATGAAACTTTCTATGCATTGAGCATAGGTTGATGATCCAAACGAACGCAGCCCTGGAAAAAAAAGTGCGTTACCTGGGTAATTTCTAACTTTTGTTAAAAACTGAGCGTCTACGTTGAAGAAGAAACTGACGGCTTCGAAGTGTACAGGGGTGTTTTGTGGAGCCTCTGGACTGCCGCTACATATGAGGCAATCGATATCTCTCTGTTAACAAAGGTGATTATGCACCATTCCTGTTATAATTGATCACCTGTACTCGACACGTCCGTACCAAATAAAAAAATTCTTTGCCCCTTTAGAAATAAATAAGCGTATGCACACATCTTGATACGGTTATCTTGTTCATCTATCCTCGAATACTTGTGCGGGTGTCTTGTCAGTGGTTTATTGCAGCTGAAGACGCTTAATTACCCTCATATTCTAGAACGTTCTTTCACTCAACGCTTCACCTTCACTTGACAAAGCCGATGGGAGTGCCGTCTCCAGGCACGTCAAGTCACTGCATATCAGCGATGATCACCTACTATTCTTGTGTAGCTTAGCGTCATTTTCAGCCGAACAGTGGCGCAGTGCTCAACTTTGTCAAGTGTAGGGCGAAAGTCGAGTCGAGGAGCGTTTCTGAATACGGGGGTCAGTGTTTGTTCGCGCCGGTGGTGAACGCTTCAGAACATTTGTTTTTTTCATTGTTGCAGCCGAGCTTCGGAAGGTTGTGTCCATGCCAATGGCCTTCAATTTCCTGTCAAGCCACGTGAAAGCCATTCTCATGAGAAATGCCTGCATGGAAGTGGGTAAGCACTGACACGGCCCTAGCAGCACATGGCATCCCCACCGCACTGCATATATCCGGCATTTGCACGAGATATAACGGACCAGAAGCATTATCGAATTCCGCCGTGT
The DNA here is from genome assembly GCA_013436015.1 of Rhipicephalus annulatus. Taxonomy (NCBI): domain Eukaryota; kingdom Metazoa; phylum Arthropoda; class Arachnida; order Ixodida; family Ixodidae; genus Rhipicephalus; species Rhipicephalus annulatus. The sequence goes on from WOVY01012537.1 coordinate 47,085, forward strand.
GGTAAGACTCGCGGTCTTGTGAGCTCTGGATAGGCCATATGGCCCCGCTTATTGGTCGACTATTAGCCATTTCAGGAGGTGTAAAAAAAAGTGTCGGAATTCGACAATCTCCGTAGTTAGCGCCACATGTTCCTATAGCGGTAATTTTGGGCGATTGGCTAAATGCGCTTGTCAGGTGTTCGTTTTGCTGAAACCTACGAGGAACAATTCTCGAGCAGCCACCCGCGCTGTCTCACTTGGAGATGGCAATTTGCTGTACTGTCCATGACGTATAGATGACGGGGTATGATTTTCTATCGCGGCAGCCGCACTTAGTCGGACGTATACATTTGAGTACGTGTTAGTTAAAACAACATGGACTGTACAATAAAGAGAGGTGCGAACCCTTAAGGCATTTTCTTCTCCACTTTTTACTTGTACTGTTATGCACAGAGTTCTGCGAATTCGTTTACTTTTGCCTAATACAGTGCTGAATACGCCATAAAGTTGGAAGCTCCTGCCGGCATTCCCGTTTGCCTTCAGCTCAAAAAAAAATCTTGCGGCATTTCAAAATCTGGATCAACTTTGGACTGAGCTGTATAGTACAGAACTTACCATGTGTGTAATGTTCCATGTCGCAACGTACGTGCATACCGGGTATCGCTTACGTAGATCGGCTGAATGACCGTGGCCTGGGACCCCTGCGGGAGGTGCTTCAGACGCTGCACCTGACCGAGTGGCCCACGGTCAAGATCGACTTCAACGACTCGCTCATCGAGCGCGTGGCCGGCGCCCTGGGCTCGCGGCTCGGCGTGTTCCCGCTCGCTAGGGTCGACGTGGATCGAGACCCCGACAACCCGTCCAAGTTTATCATCACGGTGCGCGTTTTATTGTCAGACACTAAAGGTTTCGTTCGTGCATGCGCCGATTAAAAGCAGTGATACGGGCGATCGACAACTGTTAACGTAGCAGCACACCTTTAAAGCTTTCGGCGTCATCCTGCGACAATCACAACGTGCTGCTGGCGATTTCGATATATGAATAGTAAAAGACGTGCTGAATGATTTGCGATTTTTTCTGTGACTGCAGGGTCACTTGTCCTCTACATAATATAATCGCTTAGGTACTGCAAATTAGCAGTAATCAGATAGAGGCATCGCGCCCACTACACGCCAGGCAGCACATAAACCTTCTAAATGTGAAGGAGCCTGTGCGATACAGAGTCGTGGTGTGAAACTGAAAGGCTCTAAACATTATCCCAGTGAGCGTGCTCTCTGTGTAATGCGCGCGTTAAACAAAACAATGAATGTGCATTCCTTGACAGCAACACGGTTTTTTTTTTTTTTTGCATAGTGCGATTTCCCGTGAAAGCTGATTTTTCGTGTCATCATTACATCGAGCGATATCGGCTATCTCGGAAGAGTTGACTCGGAAGCAGCAGTGCACTTACTGCACACTTCCAGTTCATCTTAACCTCGTCGCGCTTTGGCGGCGTACACAGTATACTAACGGATTTAACTACGACAGCCGCTGATAGGAGCTCCACTGTAGCATCGATGATGCTTGGGCCATTCGCTGCTCTGCTCGCGGTTTCTTTTTGTAGCCAGTAGTGCAAATGAAATGTGCACGTCAACGTCCTTCACAGTGTGCTCGTCGTACCGCCGCTATAGCAGTCTTTGTGCGCCAAATGGAAGGTTCGCATACACAACGTTGTAGCGCTGCCAACGCTACTCCCTCGCTTGTGCAGCTGGACGAGCCGTCGCGCGAGGTGGTCCGGCGTGGCTATCTCCTGCACTCTGAGCGCGACCTGGCGGAATACGAGACGGTGACGCGCAAGGCCTTCGACAAGCTACAGAACCCGGCGCTCAGCGACCTGCTCGGTTCGGCCGTGCTGGGCCTGGAGGACGAGATATCGCAGGTGCGCTTACTTCGCTAGGACAAATAGATTCAATACTGAATCAATAATGATGCGATAACAAGAGCGAGCGCTCTCTGACACTCTAGAAATTCTGCGATCAGCAATGGCTGCATCTTGCTGTCTTCATGTACATACTAGGGCTTAGTGATCAGTTTTTCTGCTACTATAATTTATTTGAGCGGTTCTTAAATAAAGCAAATTCGTTCACAAGATGGCTTAAGACCACTCGCAAACTCGTTAACAAAAGTTTGACTGAGGGCCGGACAAACGCGGTCACCACGCTGCTCAAGAAAAAGACATTGGCAGAAATTAATAGGCGGGATTTTCGGGGGTCATCGTTTTCTTGAATTCGCCGTTCGCACATTTCACTTTCCCTAAAACTCTCAATCTTCTCAGCCATAAGGCGTCAGTAGTTAAGTGACTTGGTAACATCGCAGCCATGTTGAAGGTCAGTGCGGAAGTGATCTCTTTTGCCCGTGATAGGCCACCACAGTTGCCAAAGATTGTAACGAGTAATACCTCTCGAACGTTTGCAGGCAATGGGACCAATAATGCAGCAGGAGGAGAAGGTGCGGCAATACGTCAAAGTATCTGTCGCGGACCTCCCCAGCTGCAGCAAGGTACGTTCGGCTTATATATATATTTTTTTATCAGTAGTTGACTGGGAGACATAGCTGCCACCTTAGTTACAGAAGCGTCACTAATATAAAGCTCGTGTTTACAGTGGAGCTACATATGGCAAACCTCCTTGATTTCGTCGTGTCGCTGTCCGCGCGAAAAAACTTGGTGCCCTCTAGGGAGCAGTGTAAGAACTGACCTTAATGAATCAGTTCAAACTGAGCAAACTCCTAATGCCCCCTAGGGATTGGTGGAATAACTAATTCAATCAAGTACGTCTTTCACCCCGCCAACCTATTCTAGGCCCTGCGCTCGCACTGTGAAATTGACCGATGAACAACGCGCGCTTTTGAAGAATGGTGGTGAGACCCGGAGACAGGAGTGCGATCGTCAGCTCTGCCAGTCATCCCCATTTGCGGAATGGAATGGTCTCGAGTATTGTTAAAGAACCGCGTACACCGTTCGAATTTCATCGCTGTCTCGCATGAGCAGTTTGAATATTTAACTCGCGTGCACAAGTAAGCGTGACGCCAGTTCCGGAGACATAGGCTGACGTCATATAATACGCGCATAGTACGGGAAATTATTTTACCATCAGGCGAGCCCTGTCGCCAAATCCTTAATATAAGACGCGCGGTAAAAGCTGCTGTGCCTATAGGTTGCTGAACAGCGCGCGTTTGTTGTGAGCTGACGCACGCGCACATCATCTACCGCAGTTACACTGGCTGCACTTCCTGAACAACACCATGGAGAAAGTGCGACCCGTGCACCGCAGCCAAGTGATCGTCGTGCGCAACATGCCTTTCATCAAGAAACTGGCCGGAATCCTCGAAGGACGGCAAAGGTATGGTCTCTACGTCACCCATTATAGACGTCTTCGTCGTCTTCCTTGACCCTCCGATAGCCATGAGGTATAGTACATGCGCACTGATTAATCACACTGCGGTCGGGAAGGAATTACATAGGAAGCTCACAAATGGAAGGAAACAATGCTGATTTCACTGTTCTATCCTTCGATGCACATAATCTTGTCGGGATGGCACAGAGATTCCTAGCTCTGTGCAGCTTCATAGCGTATGCGAATTTTCCTCCCATTGCTTAATTTTCGTGCAACATGTGGTCTTCGGCAAAACAGAATTGACTAACAACGTACGGCATCCCATATCTATGATTTCACTGTCGGATTATGAAGGCCATGCACCCTGAACTACAAGCCAAACTAATCGAACTGCACGAGAGTTAGAACGTGAGCCATATCGTATCCATTCATCCTTAATTTTTTGACGAAGTGCGCATGGGTCGAGGGCGAAAAATTATAGCACATGACACACGCCGACTCGGAGCTCAAGTTTATCCGGAAATACAAACATATCTGCATAAATATAAGGATATGAGATGGCGTGTATTATAAATAAAAAGCCCCTATCTTGAAAATAACACAGATAAACTCTGATGCCATATTTTGCAATTGCTGCTTAAGTGCACGCATTCTGCGTCACAAAGTGAAACTGGAGGCATTCGGGAACGACCTCAGTGAATTATCTTCCTATTTACTATTTATAGCGTGGCAGTGTCATGTTGTGAAATAACAGTGTTCGGGCGCATTCCTGTTAATGAATGCTAGAGAGAACGGCTTAGTATCTGAGAATGTATACGTTCGTGTTCCCTATATATGACGAACGTTTACGCATCTTCCGCTCTGGCCTACGTAAGCTTTGCCGCATGATACCGGATACGCAATGACATCTTTGCAACCTATATATATTCTAAAGGGGTGTTTATCCCGCATTCAACAGGAACACTTTTAATGCATTTTGTTTGCTTGTCAAAGCCTTTCTGAGCTTTTGCGCCCATGGACGCAAGCTTATGTGGAGACAGAATAACTGTTTCACCAGCGTGTAGTTTTCTAATGTTCTTCAAACCATGTGCCACTCGGTATGTGTGCGATACGACCGTATACTTATTTGTTCTGGTGGTCCTTTCACGAGCTCAGCCTGAATTACATCAGTCTTCAAAAATCAGCGGATATTTTTGCAGGCTTGGGTATAATGGCGTGTTTTGGTAAGCCTTTGATGAGATGCCGTTCGCGTTCGATCGGCATGTACCACATTGAAAGGAAAGGGGATGAGTGCGTCAGCCTGTCGTCAGTTTCGCTCAGTTACAGAGAATTTGTGTACGAAAGCAATGCTTGTAAATTATGATATCAGTATTTATCTGGTTTTCCGAGCTAGGTCATTTTCAGCCATGATCTACGTATACATTGCATATATATGTTTGTATTTCTAAATAAATTTGTTTCGTGGCAGTGCCTGTCCTTTGCTTTTTAATCCTTCGCCCTCGTCTTGTGTGAGCTGCATCAACCATAAACTATCGAACTTCTAAATATCATCACCTAACGCGTTCAACTGTCAGGTTATGGAGGCCTCGCCCAGACCCTAATGGCGCGTGGTGGTGAAGTCTACCGCTGATATCTGCCTCCCATGATATTCACATGCTCGTGGTGTTGATCAACGTATCGATAGGGCACGTACGGTCTGCACACCACGGCTGGCAAGCATTGTAAAAAAGTTTACGTCTTAAAACCAGCATATGATCATGAGAGACATCGTAATGAAGGGCTCGGGAAATTTCTACCACCTGTAGTTATTTAGCGTGCACGTGACTCTTAAGCTCACGGGTGCCTAGAATTTCGCCTTTATCGAAATGTGACAGTCGCGGCCGGGATTCCATCCCGCAATCGTAAACGGTCGTGGATCGCTTTCTCCGCACAGGCGCACCATCGTGAACTACCTGGGCCTGAAGGCACTGCTGGTGTTCTCGCCCCTGCTGCCTCCGAACAGCGAGGGCGCGGTGGCCACGCTCCTGGGTCGACTGCTGACGGGCCGCACGCCGGACCAGCTTCCGCGGTGGCGCCTCTGCCTTCGCGCCGCCGAGGACGCGATGCCGTTCGCTTTCCTCGGCATGTACCACGACGTGTTCGTCAAGGAGCACAACGTTCTGCAGCTGCGCGCCTCGCTCAGCAAGATGAAGGACCTGCTGGCTGCCTCCCTGGAAGACGTCGTCTGGCTCAACTCCAAGGACGCGCCCAGGGCGCTGGACAAGGTGCGGTGGCGCAGAACGTCATTCTTTTGTGGCGAAAGGTACCTTAGGTACCTCAATGATCGCGAAAAGTGACCGTTGGCGGCGTCAACACGTGTGACGAAAATAATTCATGGGATGACGTCACAATGTAACTTCCTTTGGTAACGCCATCATAACATCGTCGCTTGGTAAAAGGGGAACCGATCCCGGACGCACTGCAAGACCACGCAAAGCGCTAAAAGCTTTCAGTGACTCTGATCCCGGAAGCAATGCAAAACCAGGTTGGGTGCAGTAAGCTTTCGTGAGTAAGAAGGGGGATCAGTGTAGTTGACCGAGAAGAATGAGATGTTTCTTGCCTTCGAGTCGTCTTAGGAAAATGCACCAGAGACCAGGCGCTTTGTCTCTTTTTTGTTGTTTTTATCACAGCAACGGAAGACCTTGCATCGAACTCGCGACGCTTTCCTTTGGTTAGACATTGTATCGTATTCACAAGTAAGTACTTAAGCTATACCTGCAAAGTATAAAAAGCCAGTCAACCACGCGTGAAGTCTACATATTCGGCATGTCTGCGTACTCGGCATGTGTGTGCGAAATTAGGCAGTCAATGCCACCCGGCTAGCGAAAAACTTGGATGATTCTTTTTAGCATAGTACTTATCGTCGGGCTTGTCGGTATATAATTGTGAATATAGCATGACCTGTTGTACTTCTGACCTGGCTAGATGTCCCCTCTCCTGCGCTCGCGTTCCAGTTTATACCTCCTGGTCCTGTAGGGATGTAACCTACTGCAGCGTGCCCTCTTACCAACAGCGAGCGGCATAACGAGAACTGGGACACGCGCTCCCGTAGGAGCCCCCAATCATGCGTAGGCCAGGAGTATAGAATGTAGTGCACTATATTCTATGCAAATGAAAGCCAAGGAACAAATAAGCCAAGAGTGTAAGGCCTTTAAAGCAACATACTGTGAACGGTTGCTGTAGGCGACGGTCACTGACTAGTCTTCATGGAGTTGCGCAGGCCCTCAGGTTTTCATTCTAACAAATGCTGTCTTTCAGTTGAAGCGCCTCGATTTCGTCGAGTTCTTTCCCGCCTGGGTCATGAGTGAGGAGGAGCGAAATGTGTTCTACGAAGCGGCAAGTATCCTTTCGAAACTCCGTAACGTGGTTAAATTGGTCTCTGCTGCGTACGCGTGTTCCACTCGTAAGCACAGCCGAGCTTGAATGAACGCTAACTAGGTCTTGGTTGTCTGCCTTGACAGGTCCGCGACTTGCCTGTGGGCAACTTGCTGCGCAGTCTGATGAGCGCCAAGTCCGCACACATCGACCAGCGCTTCAGGCGCCTGCTGTTCGATCCTAAGAATGCCGCGTGAGTTATTGGCGCCACTTACCTGCCGACACCATTAGAAGACCCGTATTCCCACTAGTATCCCTATATTGCCGCACTGTATTAGCAGAGGCTGCTAATAGCTGGCAGCGATCAGCCCATCCTATGACGACCATGCATCAGCGAACTAGTAAAGTAGCAACTCTGGCCCGATATTGTTAGTCGTATACCATACATGAAGCAAATAGTTGACGAAGCCAAGATATGTTTTACCTGGGTAACCTTTTAGAACCCTGCTTATTCAGCCCCCCATATATATCGTGTGGCATAATCACGCTTAGAGTTATGTGGTTAATACAGGTCTACAGCAACGCTAGCATTGTTCATAACAAGATTAAGATAAAATAACAAGGCCGATAATAGTATAATTAACACCCAAGAAGTACTCACAATAATTTTCAACATTGAAAATTGGGGGATCCTGGTGCATCGCAAGGAAGTTAGACGATGTAAACCACCGGGGAAGAATAAGCGAAAAAAAAAACGAATCAACTTGGTTGATATGTGGGGTTTAACGTCCCAAAACCAACATTACGGCAGACGCCGTAGTGTAGGGTAGTGCAAATTTCGACCACCTGGGGATCTTTAACGTGCACCCAAATCTGAGCACGTGCACGGGTCTTTAACATTCCCGCCTCTATAAACACGTCAACTTGCATCCGATGTTCAGTGATGCCAACTGTAGGGATTTATTCCTAGATCTAGGAATTTTTAACCTCCGAGGGGAATCTGGCGCCTTTTTTGCTGAATTTAAGGATTTTTGTAAGACTCTGTAAACGTGACAATATGCGGCCTAATTAAAGCCATTACTAAGTGTTCACGCTCTTTCAACTAGAAAGGCTGTAAAAATGCTAGTTTAGGCTATTTCATGTTTTTTTTTCTATTTAAGACAGTGTTGGTGTTCTGATGAACCTTGTGAAGATAACGTGATATTGTTATGGTGTGAATACTGGGAAAATTAAACTGTGTAGTCGTAAGAGTTAAGCACGCGCATATCACGAGCTCCCCGAGTGATTGCTTCACTGTAAAACAAAGATAGATTTTGTCTTGCAGTGCAAACAAACGCGTGTCAAGATCACACTCACCGCGTGCCTTCGCCGAGCAATGTATCTATATGAAATAATCAGGAATATTATAGAAGAACACAGCAAAACTATGACTGAAGATATGGTAAGGTTCAGTATTGTGGAAACCGTGTGATTAAAAGAGAGAAGAAAACTATTTCAATGTTTCAGTCTTTCCGTCAAGCCCTTTACATGATAGCAATAAAGTGACGAATAGATTTAGCCAAACTGAGAGTTAATGAGAAGTACAGAGGAAAGGCTTAGCTATCGGCCAGGGCTATAGAGTGTCCACTTAGGTCGACTGAGAATATTGCGACAGTGATTGCGAAAGTGAAAAATTAAGAATAGACGACCCGCTGGCGAGCTGAAAGTACAAGAAAGGCGTTATCGACTTGTCTCGAATGATTACATCTATGCCTTCAATGCGTGAGCAGAGTGAAATCGGCATGCAAATTATTTGCAACTCCACAGAACGTGTGGAAAAAAGTCCCTAAATGACGGTTGATGGTGATTTTTGCTTTTAACAAGATTCGAAAGAACTTGGACATAGAGGGCACTATCTTGATACATTGTTAAGAGTCAGTTAGCCTGAAAAATTACCTTAAAGACATAATAGAGGGATCTTTCTTGCAATAAAATTTTTTCAATGTTCAATCTAAGAACAAAACGTTTCCTTGGGTTGGCATCACTGCTGACATTTATTTGAATCGAAGAACATAATATACCCTCACATCAATTTCGTGCATATGCACACATTATCCAACAAGTGATTATATGGGTTAATCTTACAGCATGGAAGAAGAAATTCATCAATTGACGAAATTCAATTTTTAATTTTCGCCCATTGTTGGGTTGTTGTTTCGTCATTTCTTGGATAACTTGTGATCTAAAACGAAAAATTCTGAGCGGCGCTGTTTGTGAATGAATATATGATGAAGAAGAGTAAGAATTTATCCAGACTAATCGTTACGCTGTAGATGCAGTGAAAGCAGAGTACCTTGGCGAGCTCCGGCATACCTGACGTAATGTGTCGTCTATTTGATTTCCCTTCAGATGGTTCGGGTCGGTGTTCGATGTCCACGTGACCTATGACCCGCAGAACAACACACTTTGTAAGTACGAGAGATACGTAACCGTTGATTCCTGATTGACTCAAAGCTATAGAATAGGATGTAGATTGGGTGAATGAGAGGCGTCCTGCGGTAACGCATCGTGCTATCAGATAATAGTCATATAGTCGATGAGCCTACACTGACCTGGAAATAAGCACTCGCTCACAAGCATGCTACGTTTTTTGGATGCAGACATACCAATGGCCATGTTCGCCGAACCGATGGGGTTTGACAGCGCCGAGACGTAAGAAAAAAAAAACGCCATCTTTTGTTAATTTGGTTTTTGTAATACCAAATTTCCCCAAATGTCTGTGAAACTCGTTACTGTTAAGGCACGAGTCAATCTTTGACCTTTAGTTTCGCCGTTATATATGTGTGCCGTGGCAGACCCTGTTGCCTGACGTCAGAACTCTTCACAGATACTCTTAACTTTATAGTATTGATAACGCGGGCAGTCCTGCGAAAGCGGAGGATTCCTTTGGCAGTCGTAACCCACGCATTGCGATTTCTGTTGTTGACACACTGTAGCCATAGTGTTTGCGAAGGAAGATCGATCTACGTGTCGTACCAGGAGTGATTGCGAGAATCCCGTTTGTACGGACAGGATCAACTATAGCGACAGTGAATATTCTTGAAAGGCTTAAAATAGTGCATCAATATCTGACGTGGTTGGTTAAGCCTAGTTCGGCCTATGGTACAACTTTCTCGATGTTGCTGCCAGGGAAAGCTTGTGAAGTCAGATCTGTTGAACGGACCGACAAAGAGGGAATGATTTCTAACGGTGTGTCACCATGCGTTTGCTATACAGTGTGCACAAACTTTTCGCTGTCCGTTAGGATCGTCGGGGAGTATTAGTAAGGTGCGCGAAGGGGCACGCATGCGAACCGATCATCGCAAATGACGTTTGTGATGTCCGGTTCTTTTCTTTTGCATCCTTGTTTCGCGCGCGTTCTTTTCATCGGCAATGAACACCCACAAGTGAGCTTGAAGTTACGTCTTTCCGAGTTCTGTTCGGGCCGCTTTGCAGGCCCTTGTACATTCCGCGCGTGCTGGCCCGGCTGGCCCAAGAGCTGATGTCGGCGGTGACGGGCCTGGGCTCCCTCTTCGACGTCCAGAGCGGCGCCGTGCACGACTGGTGGGGCCCCGAGACTCGCGACGCGTACGCCAACTTCAGCATTTGCCTGGCGCAGCAGTACAACGCCTCGATCAGCGGGCTCTTCGTCAGCTCTGTGAGTTACTGTGGTATTCTAAAATAGACAGTAGATATAAACACGGACACAAGAAAAAAAAGTAGGGGCACCACAAAGGCGTTCTTGACTTCCTGATCACCACAAACGCCTTCATGACCATAAACGCTTTCAAATGTTCCTGACTTTCTTTCTTAGGTTCCTTACTTACTTATTGTGTCAATACTTCTTTCTTAGGTTACTCACTTACTTATTGTGTGAATACGTGCTCCATGTTATTCTAAGCTTACTGCGGCAGTCAGTCGATTTCTGAGACGATTGTTCTTGCATTGTCGTAAGAGTAAATAGGTCATCCTTGTTTCAGCTTTATAATTTCAGGAAGTCTATCGTACTTTAATGGGGAAATGTTGCATGTTCAATCGGAAAGCTTCTGGCCTTCACTCTGTGGCATTTCAAACATATGGCCTTTGTGAACTCTTGTATTTAAGTAAAAGATATTATACTGGAGTGTAACACTAAATGACATTTACTGAGAAACGCAAAGCACTGTGACCGTGAAATCGGAAATACTTGTACGAAGTATTTTTTGGCGTTCTCGCGAAGGGAAAACGTTTCGACTAGTGTCCTTGCATAAAATAGCAACAGCGCCCAGTGATAAACTGGCGAGTTTGAGTTTGTGTTCGAAACTCTGACCGCAGCAATACGGCACGCTGACCGCGGAGTCCAACGTGCGCGACAACGCCGCCGTGGCCTTCCTGAGCAATGTGAGTTGACCGGTCTCGCACGAGTCACGGGAAGATGGGGGAGGGCGCGCATGCGCGATAGGTCGCGGGGCCACTTTTCTAACGAACCTCGCTCGCACGTCTTCGACCCTGGCCAGATGTACACCAGGCACCTCAAGGAGCGCGGCATCAAGGGGAACTTCGTGCTGGCCAACCTGCCCAACGTCACTGCCCAGCAGCTCTTCTATACGTCATACGCCATGGTGAGTCTCTTGGTTGAAACGATATCCGGATAGATCAAGAACTACGGCGTGCTTCGTTATCGCATCGTGGCGTTGGCTTTTAAAAGCCCGGATGTTATCAGTTATCGTGTGATACAGGTTCGAAACAAGGTCCACGCACAAGCCCATCGTAGACCTGGTGTGATGCCATCTGCACTGACACCACCGAAAGGCAGCGGCATTTTGTCACGTCGCTGTATTCTGTCAGCGTGCATCACGTCATACGTGTATACAGTCGGCCAAATCTATAGCTATAGTGCATGCGTGGCATTTTTCTTGTGTATATATTTGCCATACGACTGAGTTGTCACTTGAATTAGAGACAAGTGTATTCCTATAAAGCACATGTCCACGAAGTAGTTTTTTGCAGCCTCATTCTATAATATGGCGCTGGCAGACAAAAAATGTGGCCGCTGCACATAATAGATATTGTTTTGGCTGAATGTCACTCTTAATATGACGTGCAACACGGAAGCGCATGGCTTCGCGAGTTCAAAGATTGCGCGTGGCTTCCACTAGCCGTTATCTTTATTACTAAATGTGTTTCTATCACTTAGGTATGATCTCAAATAAAAAAAATTATATTTAGTTGTTGAAATAAAAACAAGTTGAAGCCATGCGCGACTTTTCAACTCCGCGAGGTCACGTGCTCCCATGTTGCAAGTCGTGTTTAGCGTGACTGTGCAGTTATTGCGGATTGAAACATGAATATTTATGACTAAATAATGTACGTAGCTTTCTTTATACCACGTAGAGTGTATGTTCAGTTCACGTAATTTCGACTGTACAGGAGGAGGAGGTGGGACAGGTAGGTTACACAGTTTGACTGTGCAGAGTCAACATTACCTTAAGCGGCCAGATATGCAGTGATATGACGCGACTATCACGAGCAGTTGCTCTTAGCGGTCGTTTCCATTTGCTTTTCAAATCACGGTCCTGGCAGATGAATTTCGGTGAATTCGAAGTTCTATAGAGATCAGTGTACCGAAATATATAGGATCACGTTAAAAGAAGCCCAGGTGGTCGAAATTTCCGGGGCCCTCCACTGCATAGCGCACTCATAATTATATCGATGTTTTCGGGGCCAAAGCCGAATAATTATTATTAGTATATAGGGCGTAACTAAGCATATACACACGTAGAAACAAAAAAAAGGGGGGGAGACAGGTTCGAACACCAAGGCACAGGCTATCAAGTCGCGCCATGTTCAGAAGCCATTTCTCGCACAGTCGCTGCTTGAGAAATCGATCGCTACATCAACTCTGTGGACTCTCGCTGAATATTGCTCACGTTAACGAACGTAATGTATACGTACCTTGTTGTTCGCTTGTTCCTTTACCTTTGCCTGCAGGGCTTCTGCGAGAATTCCAACGAAGGCTACCCGCAGCGCCACGTGAAGACCTCTACTGTGGCGCTCACGCATCACCGGTAACTAAAGTTTACTATTTGGTTCAGAAAGCCTAGCTAGTTGGTGATGTGAAATATCTTGCTGTATCCAAGTTTGTTTTCGCCATTTTACAATATCATTTGGTTGCGTGTTTAGTGACTGATTGTTAGTTGGCCATTGTTACATCTTTCTGCCTGGAGTTATTCATTGTGCCCTTCCTGTAACAACCTTCAAGATAGGGTTGACTATATAAATAAATAAATAAATAAATAAATAAATAAATAAATAAATAAATAAATAAATAAATAAATAAATAAATAAATAAATAAATAAATAAATAAATAAGACTCTAGGTCCGCAGAAAAAAGTGGAAATTGTTCAGGCTCACTCAAGAAATGTATCTCATGCTTTGGACTCACTCCGACTCGGACTCGGTAAAATTTTCCTGATCCGAACTCTCTCGCACTCAAACTCACCCAAGTATTTGTCTCCGGAACTCGCTCAGGCTCAAACTCACCCAAGTATTTGTCTCCCGAACTCGCTCAGGCTCAAACTCGCGGCTCTATTTGAGTCTGGGTGAATGCGATTGACGGCTTATGAGTGAGTTCGCCCTCCTATGAACGTGAGTACTAACGTTACGTCATACGATCGTGTACTTAAGGCCGTCACTGAATGCGACGTGCCTGGTAAACCCGTGGCCAATGCCATAACTAGAGGGCAAGATGCTGGGAGAGATTCTATGAGCCTGTTTTCGCCTCCAAACTGTTGATTCCTCAAATGATCGCATTTCTCGAATAGTGAAGACCCTAAAATAAGCGGTACCTTCCCCCATTCGAAAACGTTTCTCGCTATGGGCCTGCCCCACGTTGAACACACAACTATTCGAGATGTCAAAGGTCCGTTTAACTCTCCAACTCTTTACTCGAAGCAATAAGAAAACGCTATACAGACCACTAATTGCCTACCGCTTCGCATGGAATCGTTTCTGAGAATAAGTGAGATCTGCCATTTTTTTTTTTGTTCCAGAGTCAACATTCCTTTGGCGAACAGCGATGGCTTTGGCGACGCCTTCCGATGCCTTCGGGGGACACCGATGAACCCGCACGTCAAGTGCAAGTTCTGGAGGTTTCAGTAAAGAAAAGAAGAAAAACGCGTGGCTGCCCTGTTTGCAATTCGCTGCAAAGCTTGTAGAGCGATGTGAATTGTGTATTCTGGTGTAATCGTGCGATTAGTCCTTGTCCAAATGGGTTATGCTACTCACGTTATTGGCCAAGCAATACGGATGGTAGACGATAATCATCATTGAAAATTTATAACATGACCTGAAAAATACCCACGAGAAAGAATTACTGGCGTATTACTTCGGCCATCGTTTGGATGTCGCCTTGTGATTCATTGATCTTTCGCAGATAATCAAGTAGCAATTATTTAAGTATATCGAGGACCAAAGCATATTTTGCCAGAATTATTTCGTGGTTTGCTTCAATTGCCTCAAATCTAAAATAAAGGCGGGATTCAAAGCAAGATGGCAGCTTGCGATGAAAAAAATTTGTTAACAGTGGTGGTGTGCATCTTCCCACTCTTCGAAACATTGGCTCCCGCACACACATCCTATTTACAAGTCTTGATTGCTGAAGAAGCACAAAAGAATGCATCGATAGCACATGGTTGGCGTTGTGAACATGGCTTCATCGCTTGAGTGCCATATAAAAGTGTGCTTCAATTCGTTGTCTTACAAGGCCATGTTTGTAACTATCGGTAATTAAGAAATTCGCCGTAGGTGCTGCGGAATGTGCTGATAAGTTGCATTTATTTTTATTTGCTGTGCGTATTCAATCACGAGCTCATTGTCGCGTTACCGTGTTTTAAGTTTTCCGCTTGCTCCATTTGCGAGCTGTATTGGGTTCCCATAACGCTGCATCTCGTAGCTCGTGCTACGAAGATGCAGCCATGTAGAATCACTCATTGCTACGACTCCTACTAGTCTCATCTTTCCTACAATTGATGATGATGATGATGACGACGACGACGACGACGACAAGTTTTGCCAAATGAGGAGGTCCTCTATTCTCTGTCCCGCATGCCGTCTGGCATGGTGGAAAAAGGTTCGGTGTATTCACGAATATTGCAAAATGTTTCCGCAATTGTCATCGAGTATGTAAACGTATAATTGTGTATTACGATGTCTCGTAGTACAGGCATACTAAAATAATGGATAGCGCATTGTGGACACGAGATGCTCGACGCATAAGTAATAAACACGAGCACTAACGAGAAGAATAGTCATATTAAAGAATTTGTTGAATTTGACCAATATTTGCACACGCACAGGTATTGCCATCGAGTCAAGTGCAAGCAATTGGTCTTAATGCTGCATTCTTCCAGTCTTTGTACAAAAGTCAATCGGCGAAATAAAAAAATTCGAGCTAATGATTTCATAATAGACGATAACCATGAGCGGAGTCCAAATAAATGTACTGTACACCTGATGACCATCGTCCACTCTCGACATTGTACAGACAGACGCTTTGAGTGGGAAAAATGAGCACCTGCCATGTTGTCGACGCAAGTAATACATGGTGACGTTCTGCTTCTAACAGAGGCTACGTAAACATTCGCATAACAATACTACACTTATTAACGTCAGCATCATCTACATAATAGCATTTCTGCTCTGTTCAGCGCATTTAGCGCTAGAGCGGCGCTTCATCTTCTAACAGTTCCTGTACTTCGTTCGATTCCACGGCCCCATATTTTATGAACTCGGGGTTTGTGGGGTTCGGCTCCGTGGGTTCATCGACATCCAAGTCGCAAAATGGGCGGATCAGCCAGAAGCAGAGGAAAAACGTGCCAATCATCGAGAGAAGAATGAGCCATGTTCTATTCGTGCCACTGGGCATATGCGGTCTGGAAACGCGAAGGCGTTGAGGACTTGGGTCTTCCACCATCGCCGCTTGAGAGGAGCCGGATGAAGTGACATCTACTGAATGCGCGCTTCCACCGGCGTCGTGTTCGTTATCTTCTGTGGTGGACCAGGATGAGCCGTCCTGGTGTCGACCAACGGAGTTCTTTCTTCCGAAAGCCTCCAGGAATCTGGAGAACTTGACAGGGGCAAAAAAGAAACAATGTCGTTTCGGTATTTCAGGTGTTTCTTCAGTGCTTGGCTGCGCCGTCAGCAGTGAGACAGATCCACCAATGTCGTCTTCGACACTCCCCTCGTTGCTGGTCGTAGAGTCGGGAGTGATGCTCGCATTCGGTGCCGTAGATGGACCTCCTGGTCTTTCCTCCTCAAGCGGTGACAGGTCTGGCGCTATGAGACAATCGCCCGCTGCCCTGTCCATGCGCTGGACTTGCTGCATAATTAGAGCTTCACTCTGATGCGAGTTGACGTGTTGCGTCGCTCCTGGTAGGAGTAGCAGTCCTGGCGTGCCCTCAGCCCAAATGTTGCAGGGCCGCTTAATCCTTATATTCTGTCTTTGAGCGTATGGCGTTGCGCAGATGGCATCGAGGCCCCAACTGAATAATCATGATAATATTCTGCATCAGTGGATAATGACGAAGGTGCTTACTTGTAACATGGGGCATGCCCACTAAGGAGTTACCATGAAAGTATTGAGCTGCACATGATAAAGTTTGTTATGTATAAATGTAAAGTGATTTACATGAAACATTTGAGCGGAATATAAGAATACCGATAAAACATATAGACACGGACGTCACAGCTGACGCGTATTGATAAAAGTAACACAACTAAACTCCACGTAATATAATTTTTGGCACTTCTCTAACTGATGCGTAAGCTTACGGTTTCTAAAATTTTCATTGCATTTTAATCAAATTGATAGGGTGTGCTGCTCGTACCGTTTGCAGAAAACTTATCGAAGGGACATTTCAGACCTCAAAGGTAATCCATGCCTGCCGTGTTGTCCTCTTTGCTTTCCTTGCCTCGCTTTTCGTTTCACGTTTCTTCTAGCACCTTCGTGCTCGCGCTGCAGCCCTTATTACCATGCCTACCGACTGCAAGCAAGGTTTGTGATAATCTGAAGTACAACTCTACTTTGTTTCGGGCCGACGAAAGACCTGGCATCAGCCAAGAAGGCCAGGTTAATTTCCAACCAGCCTTGATGGTTGGAGATTAAGCATTGCACAGCTGGTACAAGCTTCGCCCTTATTCATTTTTTTAGTTTTAAAGTCTCGTTCTATTTCAATAGAATTAATTGAGGGCACAAGAAGGCCATGCACCGACACACATATCCAGCGTTTAATATTGAATGTGCTGCACAATGTACAGACCAACTGTTACACAGTCCAGTCAAGTCCGTGGCAGTAGACGAGTCGGTAGGGTGTTCAGGTGAAATGGTAAGGACGCTCGCTCGAATTATAGTGCAGATAGTGTTAAAAAGGCAAAGGCACAAGTCCATGTGGGTAAGAATGCTAAATTCACTAAATGTCAATTTCTTATTTTAATAATGACTTGATTTAACTTTAACTATGGGCTGCAATAACACACAGCCCTAGTCGCATGTTCGTTTCATAACCGAAAGATCACTGGTTCGAATCCCACTGTTGCCTTCATTTGCAACGTGAATTCGTTGGATGCTTTAAAATTTTATTTTATGTGATATTATTTTCTGAAAATACTGGATCCCTCTGCCTTTCAACCATGTGACCACCAGCCGGCACTGTATATCGAACATGGTACCTCCTACAGCGTAAGCAGACGCTTATACATATTTTCCCAGCTAAATGTTGCCTGGTACGCTTGCTTTCCTGCCATACATGTCGAAAAGCAGTCGAAAAAGTTGAGCCTCTTATCACACATGATAAGGCTCAATTTTTTCTGACAGCACAGCTCGAAACGATGTACCCTGCATTCGTATTTTCTGAGCTTAATGTTTCCTGGTAAGTTAGCTTTCCCGCAATGATGCCAAAAAGTAGTAAAAAAAAGTTGGGGTCCTTATCACGCATGATAAGGCTCAACTTTTGTCTGACGTCACCACTCAAAGAGCTGCACCCAGCATACGCATTTCCCAGCTAAATGTTTTCTGGTAAGTTGGCTTTCCCCAATAAAAGTAAAAATCTGCCGAAAAAGTTGAGGCTCTTATCAGCCATGATAAGGCTAAACTTTTTTCTGACAACACAGCTCGAAGCGATGGACCCAGCATGCGTATTTACCGAGCTAAATGTTTCCTGGGAAGCTGACTTTCCCGCAACAGATGTCAAAAAGCAGCCGAAAAAGTTCAGGCCCTTATCAGCCGTGATAAGGCTCAACTTTTTTTGGACGTCACAGCTCGAAGCGATGCACTCAGCATCCGTATTTTATGCTAAATGATTCCTGGTAAGTTCAATTTCCCGCAACAGATGTCAAAAAGCAGCCGAAAAAGTTCAGGCCCTTATCAGCCATGATAGGGCACAACTTTTTTCGGACGTCACAGCTCGAAGCGATGCACCCAGCGTCCGTATTTCATGCTAAGTGTTTCCTGGTAAGTTGGCTTTCCCGCAACAGATGTCAAAAAGCAGCTGAAAAAGTTCAGGCTCTTATCAGCCATGATAAGGCTAAACTTTTTTCTGACAACACAGCTAGAAGCGATGGACCCAGCATGCGTATTTACCGAGCTAAATGTTTCCTGGGAAGCTGACTTTCCCGCAATAGATGTCAAAAAGCAGCCGAAAAAGTTCAGGCCCTTATCAGCCATGATAAGGCTCAACTTTTTTCGGACGTCAAAGCTCGAAGCGATGCCCTCAGCATCCGTATTTTATGCTAAATGATTCCTGGTAAGTTCAATTTCTCGCAACAGATGTCAAAAAGCAGCTGAAAAAGTTCAGGCCCTTATCAGCCATGATAAGGCTCAACTTTTTTTCGGACGTCACAGCTCCAAGCGATACAAAAACTACGCATGCTAGGTTCATCGTTTCAAGCTGTGACGTCAGACATAAGTTGAGCCTTATCATGGGTGATAAGGGCCTCAACATTTTCGACTGCTTTTCGACATGTATTGCACGAAAGCAAATGTACCAGGGAACATTGAGCTCGGAAAATATGCGTGCCGGGTGCATCGCTTGGAGCAGTAACGTCAGAAAAAGTTGAGCCTTATCATGACTGATAAGGACCCGAACTTTTTTACTGCTTTTTGATAATCATTGCGGGAAAACAAACCTACCACGAAACATTTAGCTCGGAAAATGCGCATGCAGCGTGCATCATTTCGACCTCTGACGTCAGACAAAAGTTGAGCCTTGTTAATGGTGATTAGGGCCTCAACTTTTTCGGCTGCGTTTTCGACATATATTGCAGGAAAGCAAACTTACCAGGCAACATTTAGCTCGGAAGATACGTATGAGCGCCTACTTTCACTGTGGAAGGTACCGGGTTCGATACCCAGTGCCAGCCAGAGGTCCCCTGTTTCAAATGCAAAGGGATGCCGTATCTTCAGAAAATTAAACTACAGAAAATAAAATTTAACGCCTCCAACGAATTCCTGTTGCAAACGAACAGAAAAGAGAGATACGAACCAGTGACCTTCCGGTTATGAAACGAACATGTGACTAGGGCGGTGCGTTTTTGTGGCACATAGTTAAAACTAAATTACTTGCTTCCATGTCGGAGCCACTATAATTGCATCGATTTACCAACACAGTTGAAGTTTTTCATGTTTTCTTAAAGGTCGTATGCGGTTATCAGTTTCGAAAGATCTAAAAGACGAAGATCAGTCTAACATTGCAGGTAGAATATCACTACGTGGCAGTGGCTGAGAGGTTAAGTGTTCGTTTTCAAACCCGCTGGTTGGGGGTTCGAATGCCATTGTCAGCCCCATTTGCAAGTGGAATTCATTAAAGTCTTTGAAATTTTATTATATTCTGAAGTTTTGACGAAATTCACCTTCTGGCAACTTGGCGGCATGGGAACCACGGCACACTCACAATGTTTTTCTCCGCATTACTTCTGTTCGTTTCCCAAATTATGTCACAGCACTTACATTAGAATTTGTGTACAAATTCCTGCACGCGTGGTAAAGAAAGACAACCGAACGGCTCGAATACAAAACAAGCTTTATTCTTGTCTCTTCACTGATTCTCAATTTCCTTTTCCCTCCGTTGTGAGGTAGTTGAGTAGGCGAGGTGGAGACGGGTTAAGAGTGGACTCCGGCGTCTTTGGTTGATTTGTAGGCGGCCATCGCGGCACTATAGTAAGTTGCCGAGTGGAATTCGAACATTTAGCGACAGAGACTTGCAGGCAAAGGCGTAACCAAGAGAAGGGGACGAAGGGAAGATTCAAACCCCCTCTGGATATTTTTAATTTCGTTTGCCTATACATACATGTACACGTATAAACGCATGCATTAACACACATAAAGTACCGTCGAACCCCCCCCCCCCCCAAAAAAAAAAAACTTTCCACCTACGCCTCTTAAGCCACTAATGCGCGCGTTAGTGGCGGCATTGTTACTCAAGTATGAACAAGGCTCTCCCATTTCCAATGCTTTCTAAATATGTGAATGCGTATAAAATGTCTACATATTATGTTTACAGAGTAGAACATCTGTTCGCCTGGTAACGTTATGGCCTTTTATAAGGGTGGCACAGCAAACTTTGACACAAAGATGACGCTACATGCAAATGTCCCCTATATCTGGTGATGACAATGGGGAAAATTATGGAAACGATTTAATCGAAACGGCGGATGTATTCACCGAGCTCCACAAAATTGACTGAGAGGCTGTACAATAGCTGGGAAAATCTGAAGTAAAAAGAAGGAAGAAAAAAAAACGTTTAATTGAGTGGTAGCGGCAATACACATAAGATGAATGATTCGACATTATGGTATACAAAATTTCATCAACGGAAGATGATGAAATGAGCACAGGCAAGAATAAGTGCTCTCTAACGCAGACCGCTAGTCGTAATAGTCTGTTTCGGTGGCGTTAACGACTCCTTCCAGAGTCACCGCCTCAGACGTATTCGTTGCCACATTCACCTTCAGCGTTATCGTCACGTTCATCGCTAAAGTATCATTTCTTGTCCCTTCGCCGACCGGGGCGGAATGCAACGAGTCATTTCGCCCTCCGGGGTCAACAGCGGCCTTTGCTGCCCGTTCATCGTCCTCGCTCAGCAAGGCGTTTGAAGAGACGACCTCCTCCGCGCCATCGGGGTCACTGCGGTCATCCTCATAATTGTCGGCCGAAGATTCGCGCGACGAATCTTGCGGCGTTCCTACGTGCAGTTGAGTTGTCCTGCCACGTGCCATTGTTGTCCACCACGGTGTCCAGCGAAGTGGGTGACCTCGGTTTTGTTGCCGATCAACGAATGTGTCGTTGTCGGGCGCGTCTCCGATGATCACCTGAGGGTCCAGAAGTCACCTCGCCCGCTTCGAGAGTCGGTCTCTCTCGAGCCGTCGCTGACGCCGACTTCGACGGCATCGCCAGGAAACAAGGGCGTTCTCGCCACCTCCATTGTTGCTCTCTCCGGAGGTCACCTCGGGAGGCGGCAGGGACGGCGAAGCGGACTCCTCCTCAGGCCGCCGACGGTGGCCCTGCCAGTGCTGTCGGTCACGGACGTCGCCTCGGGGCTAACGAGGACCTTGGAACGCCATTGGAACACGGGCTTGCGCGTGGTCTTGGCGCGCCGCCGAGGCCGGAAGGTCCGCGTTCTGTTCAGGCGCCGAGTCAGCAGTGAAGGTGTCTGCGATTCGTTGTGTGGCTGGTGTCGTCTGAGGACCTACGACGGGCGTTCGCAGCCGGCGACGCCTGGACCGCTCCGTGAGAAACACCACTGCACAATAAAAGCAAGCGTGCGACCTGTAATTTCGGTACATGTTAAATTATGAATTTCGGTAATAAAGACAACCAAACAAGGCATAAGTTCTGGGTAAAATGCAAGCTTCAATTGTTGCGAAGTGGTTGAACAAGAATTTTCGCTATTAAAAAATGTTTCCACAAGAGGGCTCGTCTACATCAAGGTACTAACGAAGGCCGGTCCCATTGCCAAGACATTTATTGCACCGACGCTTTTATTTGGCGATTTATCACAGCACAAAATGTTAGTCAAGTACAATCAAGTCCCCCTCGTAAGAGCATACCATTTTTACATAAAAATGGTCTCAGCCATCGGGACAGAATACTTAGGCACGGCAAGAGTCATACCATGAGTGATCGTCAGTTGCCATTTGGAAACACTCTACCTTACGCAACAGCTCGGAAAGCTCTGCACTGTCTACGCTTTAGAAAATGTTGACCGCAACAGTTGGTGCATATATATATACGGACGCAAAGATGTCCGTGTTTGCTTACAGTTGGGGACAGCGTAGTCCGAGTCGTCGAGGTCCCTCAGGACTTCTTCCTGAGCACTAGCTGAAGAAAAAGACAAATACAATAAAATGTATTTTACTTCGTGATCAAGAAAAAACTGAATCCATTTGATTAGTGCACATCGAAAATTAAATCCACCCTTACCTTTCAAGTACTCCCGGTTTCGGTGAGTCGGCGAAGGCGTCACTCCTGTACTGAAAATAAGGTAAGCCCTTTAGAACCATGAATGGTAAACACGATATCCCGTGTGGAACATCTTTCTCCAAACGTTTGCTACCACAATCAATCACACACAAGAAATTTTTGTTACAGCTAAGCGAGACGTATGTACTCCATATATTAGAAGGAAGTTCTGAAAGCTTTAAGCTAATGTAGGTAATGTGAATAGGCTTCAATACGCTGCAGTGCCTCTCACCTAATCAATTGCACTGACAGGCGAGCAGTTTTCATGTGCGAAACGACGTGCACTGAGGTCCCCGTGGCCATCATGTTTTATTGCTTGCACGGTGCTCACTGTATATGGATCAAGTAAATGTACTGAGAGAGAGCGTCCCGTTTCAACCCTGAAGCGAGCCATAAAAACTGAAGGAAGAAGTAGCCCCTACATACGTGACAGGCAGGCGACACTGCTCATCGGCTCGCTTCGGTTGCGTCTATTGCGGGCACTGCGCTGGCCAAATTCTGCCCAAAAGGCTACTTGCACTAAGCTCACATGAGGGATGGTGGCAGAGAAGGTTGGCTTGCCGAAGCCAGCAGAACCGTGGGACTTTCTACTTTCTTTCTTTCCTCCATGATGGCGCTTCCTACACGTCGCGTGACATCTTCGCGAACGTGACGTGAAACGTCGCTTCCACGTCATAAAACTAAGAAAGTCGGCTTGAATGCGCATTAACATTGATCTCGGAAGTCTGTGAAAACTAGTGCCCATCTACTCCATAAAGATCGTCTTGCAGCGAAACGGCATATGCGCGTTAAATTACCCTTGCATCATCCCTTCCCCAGTACCGGCGGCAATCATTCGTTGCCGTATTGCCTCGGCTTCGCGAACTCACAGGTCGGAGTGGTCGCCTCTCCGCTGGCGCTTGGCCCTTGCATCGCGAGCTCGCAACGCAGCACCTTCGGCGCGAAAACCTTCTACCGGTGCGAGTATACACTATTGGCTAGCGAGGTCGCGTGCGGTAAGCAATGCACGTGATTGGCTAGCGAGATCAGGTGATGTGTGAATCCGCCAATAGATTTGAAATTCGTGCTTACACCAGATTGATCAAAGCAAGATCACGTGAGTTGTCGATTCGATCATTGGCGTGTAACCGCTACTAGTTCGCTGTGGGCTTTCAGTACTGCTGCTGCACAGACTCGACTAAATAAGATTCCACCGTAAACCTTTTTGCCGGGTAAATCAAAGCTCAGTGCCGGAAGATAAAGCGCAGCAACATGGTTTAGCGTCGACAGCACCTTCTGTGTGGACGATGCCGTGAATGATGTAGCCCCAGAAGACGCCCACCAGGGTGACCATGGCGAAGGAGCAAAACGCGATGACCGAAACGCTCCTGTTCACAAAGCAAGCGTCGAGAGTAAGAAGACGGCGTTATTAACCAAGTGAGAATCAAATTCGCGAACATCATTCATGAGATCACTGTTGCGTTCACGTTCTGTCGTCTTTATGATGTCCAAGAATGCTGTAGAGCGCGACACGCTGAAAAAAAAATGGACACTACGTCAGTTCGTCCCCCAGTTGTTGGTCATCGACACCGCCTTCGATAGAGTCCCACAGCCAGTGAACAAGGAATTTGTTCGAACACTTCAGGGCTTGACCTGCCTCTTCACAACTTCTGTTTTTGGGCCTGTACCAGTTGTGTTCAAGTCTATAGCCTGTCAGCCGTCATTTCATCCACTCAGTTGTCGAGTTCGCAAAGTACTACAGGCTTCGGTGATAAAGTGGTGAGCACGTGCATTGGGCTCTGCCTAGCAGCCGATGCACTAGAAGACTCTAGAGTTTGCCGTGCTCACTCCAAAGTTGTTCGCCGTCTTTCGCATTTATTGTTGGGTGCAACGCGCTAGAGGTAACCACACTAATCGACAACTAACGCTCTCGCATTCACACATCGTGAAAATTGAAGCGGATAACAGACAACCACTCGTTTGTAGCACAAAGCCCCAAAGAAGTCAACACGGACTTTACCAGAGTGATTATCCCGGTAGGGCGTTGGTCTCGGGTTCGATGCTTCGACCCAGACTATTTTTTTTCAACTATAGGCTTTCGTTTCTGAGAAGTCCGTAAGAACTTCCTTTTGGCTTTGGGCCACAATGAAGTGGTTGTCGATTATCACTTTATTAACTCCTCCGCCATCTTTCGGGATTCCGCAAGACTCGACAACATTGTAAGAATTGCTTAGGTGACCCTATAACTTTTTTTTGTTTTATACGACAACGCGATGTCTAAAGGAAGACAAAAACGAAGATTAAAAGACATGTTGCGACCTTCTTTCCTTAGGCTTCATTTCGCTAATAGAACCGATACATTTCACATGGAGGTTCGCCAACTCGCTGGCCTTTCTATCTGGATTCTGTGTTGCGTGTCTCGTATAGACTTATTGCATTTCGTCACCGTATAATCGAACCGGTTGTGCTTACTGTTTCTTTCTGAGCGTCCTTCCAGGCTGAGGGACGTTGAAGCGCAATCGACGATCGAGCGACTCCGACGACCTGAAAGTGGGCCAGCGAACTTAGTTACATAGCTTTCTTAAAGTGTGTCAACGCATGGCACATTGTAACGAGCTCAATTTTAACAAGGGGCGTCTACATGCTCTGTTACAGTATGAAAAACGGGAATTCAGTGACTGTTGGTAACAGCGGCATTCTCTTGTTCTTACCCTTCTGAGACGTCCTTTGAGAAGGACACTCTTCGAGAGATTTCCAGCCTATAAAAGTAACATATACAGGTTAAGATAATCCACGTGTCTCCATCAAATTGACGTACAAATACTTGACCACATAGCAAGAAAAGTATAAATTCAACGGATAATTTCAACCATCGCTCGTTGATTATTAAAACATTTAAAACCTCATACCGTTTCGATCGCGCTCCTGGTTTTCTCAAGATGGAAGGCACCGGCGGACCTCTGCAATGTAGCGATGGAAAATAAACAAATTGGAGAGCTTCTGGAAGGCTTTGGAATTGTGAATCACTGGGCTAGTTGGTGTGACAATTTAAGAAAAATGAGCGTTAACTTGACACGCAAACCAGGGAACACATGGACCTGAAAGCGACTTTTGCATTACCACGTTTTTTTATTTGTTGTTTTTTTTAATCCTTAAGCATTCATTTGACACGCAAACCAGGGAACACATGGACCTGAAAGCGACTTTTGCATTACCACGTTTTTTTATTTGTTGTTTTTTTAATCCTTAAGCATTCATAGCCGACCCAACTGCCTCCACCCGAAGACGAGCAGGCGCTTGTATTCGGAAACTTCACTTACATTCGATAAAACTCCATGGTCTCGGCGTCCGGTATTACCTCCTGATCTTCATCCCTGATAAGGAAAGCAATGCTTCAGAAAACATAACACTGCACGCTTGTTTCGGCGCATGGGCACACAAAACGTACTAAAGCTGAAAGACATCCCTGTGAATGTCAAAGTAAATAGTCCTTTGCATATACTGCGGCATTACTCTGGTGCACATTGCACGAAGGAGTGCCACTTTTCGCTCCAGACAGCTCGGCTAGGATATGATATAGAATCGTTATACCCACAGCGATCGAGACCACTGGCGAAGCAGAGGGAGTGTTTAACACCCCCCCCCCCCTCCAACGTGTATTGTACAACACGAACATACGTAAAGTATTGCTACACGCCCACCCCCGTACCCTCTCGAAAAATATTTCTCGCTACGCTACAGGCTGAGACAGCACGTCATGAAATGAATAAAGCGGTATCTCCAATAGCACGCACGTTCGTACATGTGCCTTGTGCAATCACCAAGTAAGCCCACGAATGTGGCCACGTGCGACGACATTTCTGTGCACTGATAGTGCAGAAATGGTGTCGCACGTGGTGCACATACACCGATACAACCGCGTTATCAACACTGACAGCACGTAATGATGTAGCGTTGTAATGATGTAGCAACATACACTGACATCATCAACATACCAGTGCATATTGTCACGATGAGTCACAAGTACTGGGGAATATATTGAACGACCGGGTAGCTAGCTCTAAGACGATGCGTCAGTCGTGACTGGCTCTCGAGCCGAGAAGAGACACGCAAATCTTCTTTTTTCCTCCAGATGGTAGAGCCGCTCTTGCAGTCGACCCACTACGTGTGGGTGGCATTATCCCCCCTTTCGAAAAGAAAAAAAGAGTCCCAAAAGGGGGAAAGAAAAGTACATAGCACCACCACGATGTTACAACATAGGCACGTGGAAAAAAAGAAATTGGAAATTCGGATAAAGTAAAAATAGAAATTAACGAGCGTGCCAATATAGGAAAAATCACTGAACGAAGAAGCAAGTTCACAAAAATAAATAAGTAACACAAAGAACGCTGTACGGCAAGAAAAAAGTTATGAACAACGCGCAATAAATGGTTTCATGCGCAACACATGAACGACATCCGACCTCGGTCGTGTCCTACTCCGTGCCTGCGATGTTGAGTCCGGAACCACTTCGTAGTTCACGTCACTGACGCGACGTAACACTTTATAAGGGCCAAAGTACCGGCTCAGTAACTTTTCACTAAGGCCATGGCGGCGGACGGGCGTCCATACCCAAACTTGGTCTCCGGGGTTGTAAAATACTTGACTGTGGCGGATGTTATAGCGCCGTGCGTCTGCCTGCTGTTGCTGGCCGATGTGTAGTCGCGCGAGCTGCCGGGCTTCCTCAGCACGCTCTGCGAATTCATCGGCGTCAGTTGCCAACTCGTCTTCGTCTTGACACGGTAGCATAGAGTCCAGCATGGTCTGCACTTCGCGGCCGTAGAGAAGCCGAAATGGCGTGAATCGCGTGGTCTCTTGCACGGCGGTATTATACGCGAAGGTAACGTAAGGTAAGATCCGGTCCCATGTTTTGTGCTGTACGTCGATGTACATTGAGATCATGTCTGCGATGGTCTTATTCAGTCGCTCGGTAAGTCCGTTGGTTTGCGGGTGGTACGCAGTTGTCTTTCGGTGTCTGGTGTTGCTCAGTTTGAAAACCTCGTCCATAAGCTGCGCCGTAAATGCCGTCCCTCTGTCCGTTATTATACTGGAAGGAGCACCGTGTCGTAACACGATGTGACGCATGAAAAATTGTGCTACCTCAGAAGCCGTGGCTCGTGGGATCGCCTGCGTCTCAGCGTAGCGTGTCAAATAGTCGGTCGCGACGATCACCCATTTGTTGCTGTCCGCAGATAGGGGGAATGGCCCGAGAATGTCCATGCCGACTTGGTCGAACGGCGTGCAGGGTGCTTCAATGGGCTGAAGCAAACCAGCTGGCTTAACAGATGGTTGCTTTCGGCGCTGACATTCCCGACAGCTCTTGACGTACTTCTTGACGCTTGCCGAAAGCCCTGGCCAATAGTACCTCTCGCTTACTCTGGCAAGTGTCCGTGAGTAGCCCAGATGACCGGATGTGGGTTCGTCATGGCAAGCGAAGAGGACGTCGTCTCGCATGTCTCGAGGAACCACCAGGAGGTAGGTACGGTTGTTCGAACGAGCGTTCTTCTTGTACAGCACACCCTCTCGAAGGCAGAATGACGGCAACGAGCGGGATAAATGACGTGGTATGATTGTGCCCTGGCCCTCTAAATGATCGATGATCGGACGAATCTCTGCGTCATCCCGCTGCAGTTTACTCAAGTCTGATGAGCTAATGGCGCCCAGGAAGCCTTCGTCTTCCTCTGCTTCCTGACTGACGACATGAAGGGGTGCGCGTGACAGTGTGTCAGCGTCTTCATGCTTACGGCCGGACTTATGGACGATGGTGACGTCAAATTCCTGCAGCCGCAAGCTCCACCGTGCTAGCCGTCCTGAAGGGTCGCGCAGGCTTGCCAACCAGCAGAGGGCATGGTGGTCCGTCACTACCTTGAAGGGACGACCATAAAGGTACGGGCGAAACTTGGTGATTGCCCACACGACTGCGAGGCACTCTTTCTCCGTAGTGGAATAATTCGCCTCGGCACGGGATAGAGAGCGGCTGGCGTAGGCTATCACCCTTTCGATGTCGTCTTGACGCTGAACGAGCACTGCACCAAGCCCAACGTTACTAGCGTCAGTATGGACCTCCGTGTCAGCATCATCGTCGAAATGAGCGAGAACGGGTGCTGATTGCATGCGCTGTCGCAGTTCATCAAAAGCTGCTTGTTGCTCGTTTTCCCAGACAAATGGCGTGTCGTCCCTCGTGAGACGAGTCAGAGGTTCTGCTATTTGTGAAAAGCCATGAATGAACCGGCGATAGTAGGCGCACAAACCAAGGAAGCGCTGGACGGCTTTCTTATTGACAGGAGCTGGTAATTCGGCAACAGCGGCAAGCTTGTCTGGATCGGGCCGGACTCCTTCAGCGCTAACTACATGTCCAAGAAATTTCAGTTCTTCATAGCCGAAGTGGCACTTCTGTGGCTTTAAAGTGAGGTCCGCCGATCGGATAGCCTCCAGCACGCTGCGCAGGCGCTGTAGGTGCTGCTCGAACGTGGCAGAGAAGACCACCACATCATCAAGGTAGACAAGACAAGTCTGCCACTTGAGCCCTGTGAGGACAGTGTCCATCATTCGCTGGAAAGTTGCCGGCGCTGAACACAAGCCGAAAGGGAGTACTCGAAATTGGTATAGGCCATCTGGAGTCACGAAGGCTGTCTTTTCGCGGTCTCGCTGATCTACCTCGATTTGCCAGTACCCGCTTTTGAGATCGAGAGAAGTGAAATAATGGGCACGACGAAGTCTATCCAGCGAATCGTCGATACGCGGTAGCGGGTACACATCCTTTTTGGTAACGTTGTTAAGCTTTCGGTAATCGACGCAGAAGCGTAGCGATCCGTCCTTCTTTTTGACAAGCACGACTGGAGATGACCACGGGCTGTTGGATGGTTCGATAACGCCATCGTCAAGCATTTCGCGAATTTGCGTACGTATCGCTTCACGTTCTTTAGCCGACACGCGGTAGGGGTGCTGGTGTATTGGGCGTGCGTCCTCGTACGTGATGATCCTGTGCTGAGTGATGGACGTCTGGCGGATCTTTGAGCAACTTGCGAAGCAAGACCTGTACTCGAACAAGAGCGCTCGCAGCGCAGTCTGGTTATCGGTGGACAGATCAGGATTGATGTCAATGTTGCTCATTGATGTGTCTGCGTTATCCACTATTTCTGACGTGAGACAATTGGTTACGTTTGCTACTTCGTGGGCAAACGCTATCGAAGTGCCACGGAAAAGGTGTCGATGCTCGTTGCTAAAGTTGGTAACGAGCAATTCAGATCGGCCGTCGCGAACGTGTATTACACTTCTCGCTACACATATGCCTTGCTGCAGGAGGTGTTCTAAATTTGTCTCGGCCACCACATCGCCATCGCTCAAACCACAGCATGTTACGTCGACTAGAACACTGGCTCGGGGAGGAAGCGTCACGCTCTGTTCAGAAATACGGAGTACGTCGACACGCATTCCGTCATCCTGCACGTTGATTGCTCGCTGGGCTGAGAACGTGACACGGCGCTCTTTCAGATCAATGATAGCTCCATTTTCCTGTAGAAAATCAACTCCCAGAATGACGTCACGGGAGCATTCACGTAGAACAAGGCAGCTTGCTACGAATGTGTACCCTTGAATCTGTACTCTAGTTGTGCAGGCGCCCAGTGGAGTTACGACATGGCCACCAGCTGTCCGAATCTGCGAGTTATGCCACGGCGTGATTACTTTCTTCAGCTGCGTTGTCAGTTTCCCGCTCAGTATGGAATAGTCTGCGCCGGTGTCCACTAACGCATTAACTACACAACCATCAATTGTTACTGCTATGTCGAGTGAAAGCCGGCTATCCTTTGCAGCAGCAGGTAATGTCGGACCAGTTTCTGTACGGTTCTGCGTCAATAGGAGGTCTTCAGCGCTTCGACGTTCAGCGACCCCGCCCCCAGAGGTCGCTTCGGCTAGTTTTCCCGGCGGGGGCTGGGAGATCGTGCGGTAGAATACCGCTGGGGCATTGATGAAAATCGCCTCGGTGATGGCGAGCGCGACTGGTGCCCGGCAGACGGTGGTGCATGCTGCTGGGAGAGGTAGTTTTGAATGTCGCGTGGTCTCTGACCGTAACGGGGGGGCGGCGAGTACGCAGAGAAGCCGCGAAGCCCAAGACGGCGATAAGGACACTGGCGGTACAAGTGATCAGCTTCTCCGCAGTGAAAGCATAGAGGCCGGTGATCGGGTGTGCGCCAGACATCAGACTTCCGAGGATACGAGTGCCGATCGTCGATGTACTGGACCGGTTGCACCGAACGGTGGGCAACAGAAGCACCACGGACAAAGGGCAGGGGCGGTGGCGTGTACGTGCCTTCGTAGTATGGTATGTGCTGCGCTGACTCGAGTGAAACTGCAGGGGCAGGATGAACGAACAGAGGCGGCGATGCAGCAGGGCGTTTCAAGGCTTCGGCGTAGGTTGTCTTACGGTGGTATTCAGCAGGAGCTGACGCAGCTGTATCAGGAGGCAAGGTGTCCCGGAGGGCCTGGTGCAGCTCATCTTTGATGACAGTTGCAATGGAGCTAACCGTAGGATGAGGTGCTACACCAGCCTTTTGCAACTCTTCACGTACGATATTACGGATCAGTTCACGTAAGGAGTCATTGCTGGTCCCAGCGGCGGCGAAAATGTCAGCAGTGGACATGCCATTGACTTGCCTGTCATATTGGTTTGATCGCTGCTGTAGCATTTTTTCCATTGTCACGGCTTCAGACAAGAACTCCGCGACCGTCTTCGGAGGGCTTCGCACGAGGCCGGCGAAAAGCTGGTCCTTGACACCACGCATCAAGTGACGCAACTTCTTGTCCTCCGTCATTCTTGAATCTGCCCGTCGGAAGAGACGCGTCATGTCTTCGACGTACGCGGTCACAGTTTCGTTTGGTGACTGGACGCGGGCAAGAATAGCTCGTTCAGCTCTTTCTTGGCGGTCAGCGCTGGCATATGTCTGCAGAAGTCTACGAGAGAATTCTGGCCACGTCGTCAGCTGCTCCTCTCGATTTTGATACCACGTGCGAGCTCCGTCTTCAAGATAGAAGTAAACACGACCCAGTTTCGCCGCGTTGTCCCACTGATTCAAGTTGGCTACGCGCTCGAAGTCCGCCAACCAGTCCTCAACGTCTTCGCTCTCCGTACCATGGAACGTCGTCGGTGCCCGTGGGCTTTCCAACGTATATCGGTTCGACGACGTGCTTCCCGTGCCGGTTGGCAAGGTTTGTACCGAAGTGCTGGTCATGTTTGTTGACGTGGTGGGAGCAGTATCGTTGACTTCCGGAGGCAATCCCCTGATTCGGCGGCTGGTCCGATGCACGGGAGTATTGACTGGCACTGGACTCGTATTACGGCTTCCTGGGGGGGTCTGCAGCATCCGTGAGACTACCCAGCACCTTCCACCAGTTTGTCACGATGAGTCACAAGTACTGGGGAATATATTGAACGACCGGGTAGCTAGCTCTAAGACGATGCGTCAGTCGTGACTGGCTCTCGAGCCGAGAAGAGACACGCAAATCTTCTTTTTTCCTCCAGATGGTAGAGCCGCTCTTGCAGTCGACCCACTACGTGTGGGTGGCAATATTGATGATGTCAGTGTAGATGACATTATAAAAGGTCTGTGGCGAGTGCGTACGCGGTCGTCGTGTTCGGCTGTAGAACATGATAACCAATAGTAATGGCTTGGGTATTACGCGCAGAAGCCCCGATAAGATTACGAGGCACGCCGCAGTGGACTCCGGGGCTCCCGAAATTTCGACCACCCGGGCTTTTTGAGCATGCACTGGCTTCGTAAAAGTAGTCAGGCCTTTAGAATTTCGCCTTCATCTAAATGCTACCGCCAGGGGTCGGGGTCGAACCCACGACTTTTGTGTCAGCAACCAAATACCACAGGGTGTGTCTATTCTCCCGGCAACCGGGATAATTGTTGATGAAAAATTTCTCCCCGCAGTAGCCTCCCATTGGCTCTCATATGTCACGTGACTAACTGCCGGGCGAAATTTTTTTTTATTATTCTCCCGGCAACCGGGAGAACTTGACCATGCCTAACCTAACGCACGCTAGGCCACATCTGTCCCGCAGCTGCCAGTTTTTTCCTCCCCCTCCCCCCGCCAGTTAGTCACGTGACATATGAGAGCCAATAGGAGGCGACTGCCGGGAGAAATTTTTCAGAACAATAACCGCGGTTGCCGGGAGAATAGACAATGCGAATACCACACCCGCTATGCCACCGCGGCGGACATTTTTTTTTTTTCGGGAAAGAAATGCGGTTTAGCCAACCTGCAGCCCGAGAATACCTCGGAAAAACGACTCCAAAATAGGTCGTACTTACAGCTCCATGACGGTTTCAGCAGAGGTCGTCACTGGACGGGTTAAATAACGAAGGAAGAAGTTTCCCCAGTCGCTCGGAGTGGACGGTGTTGACACCACTAGGACGTCGTACGCGGAGGAGGATCGGCGTCTAGCCTGTCGTCGCTAAGGTCGCCCAAGAGGGCGACGCATTGAGCGCAACGTCGAAAGCGGCAGGCAGGGATGGCAACGGACTACACTCGTTGCGCAAGATATGCGAGACAAAGCTTTTTCTGTGCTCAGCGAGTATTGACGCAGGGCTCGTGCCACCTCGCGACTGATGCTGCCTCGTGCTGATGATCCTGATGCTGATGACCTATGATGGATGGCGCCCAGCCACAGGGGTGGATGGGCCAAGAACCGGGTGGCAGCATACTTAAATGAAACCAAAATGAAATTAAAGTCAATCTGAAAAATTAGTTTAAAAATAATACTGCCAAAAAACAAAATTTTTGCTGAGCAAGCGGTCAAACCATCTCTTGTTCCTAACAGACATCGCTACGAATTATAAACTAAAGATCTGAAAAGGTTAGGTTGCATTGATGTAGTCAAACACAGTGGAGCATATATCCCTGTGGCAGTAACCAAATGAAGTGCCGCCAAGTGATAAAAGTACTGGTACGTTCACTCGTATTCCTAGCTTTTGTAATGGGGCTACTAATTAGTAGCTTTTTAGTAGCTTTTTATTCTGTAGCTTTTTATTATTTATTAGTAGCTTTTTATTCTGTCGTCTTTCTCTGATAAGAGTAAAGACGACAGAATAAAAAGAAATGTGCTACAGCGACAAAGGCTCCTTCCACCTGTCATTCGCTGGACAAGCGGTTCGGCTGTGATAATGATGATTATGATCTCGGGCAATAGCACATAACAGCAGTGACGGTACTGATACCGCTTTGTAGCTACGACTACTGATAATGCGATTGTCAGTAACTACACAATCATACAGAAACATGCGAAAAAAAAAGTCACACGATTCCTTGTGCTTGGTGGCTTGCTTGGCCATTGTGATTTCGCTCTAACCCACTTCGTCGGGGGATCGGCTATGAAACCACCGGGTACTAAACGGTTAAAGTTTAGAATTAATACGAAGGAGAGAAAAAACTAATAGGTTGACTGGGAAATATTTCAAAATTATTTCATGTACCAATATATTACGTATAGAACAACAAAGAAGTATACAGACAGCTGATAATATAAAGGCTGAAGGGCAAAATTTTGGAATAAAGTAAGTTAGCAAAGAATTTCTTTTATGTCGCCAAAAAAAATCGCATACATCTATGGATACGTTCTTGTTGCTGTGGCCCAGAGAAAATGCCTCAAGAGAATGAATATTTCCCGAATAGAGAGTAATTCCCAAGCTTTTAAGCAGCTCCGCTGCAAATGAACCCCATTCGGGCGTCATGTCGGGCAAAGAATACCGTTATTAAATTCAGAATGGCGATCCATAAGAGTAAAATAAGAATTAGGAATCACAAAATACGACCGATTCCGTGAAGAGTTGATGGTTTGCAGCATCAAAACCATTACAAAAGGCTCAGCCATAATAATTCATCGTCATCAGCCACAAAGCGCACATGTTGCCCTAGAGATGAGTAGCGGGTACTTCGACTCCCCGCAGAATTACAAATAGCGTATAGGGCGCTGCCAGACCTCTAATTTATTATGGTGATTTATGTCGTAGTGGGTACCTCGCAAGCGTACTTATAGCAGTTGCCCCAAGAAAGTTAACAACGGGCTCTAGAAAGAGCACTCTTCCAGTTCTCGCTGTGACTGTGCTACGTGTTCCGGCCAGAAATTCTGTGCAGCGTTTCAGCGCGCAGAATGCTTGAAGGAAAGAAGGGAGCAGATTTTTTTTTTTTTCTTCAAACGTTCTGCGAATTGAGGTTTTTCTCGTCAGATACGCTGTAGCCATCAGACAGCCACCTTGATAGAGCTAGATATGCGGGGTTTAACGTCACAAAACCGCCATATGATTATGAGAGACGTCGTAGTGGAGGGCTCCGGAAATTTTGACCACCTGTGGTTTTTTTTTTTTTTAACGTGCACCCAAATCTGAGCACACGGGCCTACAACAATTTCGCCTCCATTGGAAATGTAGCCGCCACAGCCGGGATAGACCTTGCTGCTGTGGCACCGCGATGAATCTATACGGTAGATTTCAGTACTTAGTAAAAAAAAATATTGAATGAATGTACTGTCCATTCATTCATTTATTATTAGTAGTAAAAAAAAGCTACTTTATGAGTTTCCTCAAATACCTAATTTCCTATATAATGTCGGGACTTTTCTGCTCTATAAACCACCCCTGTCAAGTTTTGTTATAAAAATTTATAAAACCGCCCAACTATTGATCGATCCCGCACAGTGGGTGTGGGCCACGGTGGACAGGTGAACACGAATGAGGAAGAAGAGGAATAGTCATTGACGCCGGGCACTCTCCCTAGGGGCTTCGGAACTAGGTCATTGCAACAGGGACATATATGGAGCCATATATAACTATATAAAAGAATCAAACCGTCTACCATGCTAATCTCATAAGTACATACTCATTACTTATTTTCGTCTTTAGTCTATTTCATATATTTTACTGTATATTATTTATTTTGTATCCCACTGCCGCGCGATTCATGGCCCGTAGTGGGTTGAGCCATTCCCCTTGGGACCAACCAACCAACCTCGGCTGTGGCCCATGTTCGTGACCATCGCCGCTTCGGGGACAGTCGCTGAGGCCAGCCGGCCAGACGGCAACATGTCGCGGCGACATGAGGTACGCTTTTCACGACATCACTGCAAACATGGTGGACTTGTTGCTGGGCCAGTAGGTTAAACGGGTACATGATAGCGCAAACTCGGAAAAGAAAAGCTCGAGAAAAGAAGTATACGAGGCAGCA
The DNA here is from genome assembly GCA_013436015.1 of Rhipicephalus annulatus. Classification (NCBI taxonomy): domain Eukaryota; kingdom Metazoa; phylum Arthropoda; class Arachnida; order Ixodida; family Ixodidae; genus Rhipicephalus; species Rhipicephalus annulatus. The sequence continues at coordinate 82,546 of WOVY01012537.1, forward strand.
GGAAGGTCGGTAGGGCGCGCATAACTTCGACTGTTTATTTGAAATGGCAGGCCACCAGATTATGGATATATATGCGCGCGCGTGCATCATTATCGGCCAACAGTGGTCACACTCGCATATCGCATGCACAGATAGTGGTGACCTGTTCTTTCAAACAAAGAGATGAACTTTAGCGTTCGACCTTTCCGCCTCCTCCTACTTCTTTTATCGAGTCCTTCTATTCCAAGTTTGCACTATCACTTACCCCTTTGATCATTGTAAACGCCACGTATTAAGCCCCGCCGCGGTAGTCTAGTGGCTAAGGTTCTCGGCTGCTGACCCGCAGGTCGCGCGATCGAATCTTGGCTGCAGCGGCTGCATTTCCGATGGAGGCGGAAGTGTTGTAGGTCCATGTGCTCATGTTTCGGTGCACGTTAAAGAACCCCAGGTGGTCAGACTTTCCGGAGCCTTCCACTACGGCGTCTCTCATTATCACATGGTGGTTTTGGGGCGTTAAACCCACATATCAATCAATCAGTCACGTATTAATGAGGCCTATGTAAATACCGGGACTTGGGAGGCGCCATTATAAAGATGATTTTGCCTTTCGGATAAGGGCACACTAGAGCATAGACATAGTAACGTTGAACTGCTGCGAGCAGCGTGCAAGCCTATTGAAATGTTTTGAGTACAGCTGAGCTGCATTTACACTAATATTGCCCCAGACGTTGCTGTGTGGTACAAATGAAAATGCCTATCAGCAGTTTACTACTATCTCCACCATTACCACAATTTGCATCTATTGTGCTATCTCTGTTTAATCCACTTGTAAATGATCTTTGTTTAAGCAATGCGTAGCAGAGGTGTAACCAGGATTTCATTTCACTGGAAGATGAAGACAGGACGTTCTGCATTCTCCCTATTTTGCGTTCGTTTAACAATGTGTACAAAATATGTAGGGTAGCGGGTTATCGAATTCTCAACACCCAATCAAACTAGCCCTAGTGACAGCGGCCTAATCAACAGTCCAATCACCTAACTATAACCACACAATGTACATGTAAGGTATAACGTGGCAGCAGAAAGCACAAGACCGGTTTGATTGGCAGATCATGGGAGAGGCCTTTGCCCTGAAGTGGGCGTAGTCAAGCTGCTGCTGATGACCACATGTACTCTATCACACGTAACCAAAAGAGAAAAGTCATACATCCCTTAATATTTTTGCCTTAGACGAGTGGAAGGCGAACGCAGTCTTCTTATTGGATGTAAAGATACTTCGCCACCTCCCTCGGTAGTCCTTCGGCAGCTAATGGGGTTTGGCACTGCCTTCGAGATCAGAGGCGTTGGAAGTTTTCTGGACTTCCCGTAGTTTTGTAGTTCCTCCGGCATCGGAGCACGTTAAACCTAGCGAAGATGCCATTTGAAGAGGCCTTTACGTGACGGCACCTTATATGACGTCACGGTGGCGTCAAAAATAATGAACTTTTGAGTTCATGACGACGTAGACAAAATGGCGGCATTACGTGATTTTTTTTTTGCACTCCTAGTATTGATACCGACGGTTACTCTCGAGTCTAATGATCCGAGGATTTCACCTTTAAGAACTTTTACCAGAAAAAAGGACTTCCCAACATACTCACGTGGTCTTGCTTGTCGCAACCATTATCTCCTCCCTCCAGCAAAAGCAGTCCCTCTGCTAGCCCCGATGCGCCAGCCGAGGAAGCGAGAGCGGCCGAAGCTGAAGTCGAGTCGCCGGTGGCATGGGCCAGCCCAGAGGTGCACGGCGATGTCCTCGTCGACGACGACGGAGTGGTCGTGCTGGCCCCGAGGGCAGTGGAGCGAGTGAGCACCGTCACCGTGAGCACGCTGACGGGCGTGCACGGCACGGCGTACGAGCAGAGGGTCCTTCGAAGCATCCGGCGACAAGAGTAAGTACGTACCTCCTTGCTGTATTCTCTAGTTCATAAATAATGTGTCATCTACCGGAAGGCTGATGCAGTTTCCTTTATTGTAGATTGTGGTTCCAGTAGAAATCACCCCATATGAAGTCGGTCCACATGAGTTGAATAGAAGTACCTGTGATCCACACAAGCTTGCTCTTTTTCGATGTAACTGCTCAAACCTACTCGGCTAATCGACAGTCCTTCTGAAACACGTATACTCAACAGTTGCCATGCACAGCCATCGTGACCCGTCGTCCTTTGTGGCCAAAGTAGTGACAGTTACCGCGACAGCCACGTTGAGGAGACGGGTAAAACTGTCACTTTGCAGAAGTGGCCTAAGTGGCACACACTGTTAGTACGCCACACGTGACAACACGTCGCGTATATATGTGACGCACTGTCACAGCCGCTGGATGAAAAACACATGCATTTTTTTCATCCAGCGGCCGTGCCTATAATACAGAAAAGAATAAAAAAGTGTCGCCCGTAACTGTCTGCTAAAGAGGATACCCTTGAACAGGTCGGCACAGGGATGAGGGTAAGGGAGTAAACGACAAAAAAGACATAGAAAAAAAGGTAAGAGAAGTAAAAAAAGGATAAATAGGTCACAGTCTATCTACCTCCCTCAGCGCGCGCCCGAACCACCGCAACACGAAACTATCCTCAAAAACCGCCGAGAAGGCCAGGAAGCATATTCGCCGAAAAAGGGTGATGGGCCAAAGTGGGCACTATAATAAAAAGGGAGCGCGTGAAAGATTCTCCTGTGTGCGTAGCCCAGGCACAAAAAAATTAGGAGTTTGGAGAACTCACGGATACGAGTCCTGATGGTCTCGGTGTGTGTGTGCACCACAGGTCAACTATATTTCCGGTGCCGTGGCGTCATGTGCGGCAAGAGCCGCGGAACATAATCCGTGAACCGGAGAGTCAGTCGGCAGGAACAACACGCAGCACTACACGTAAGGCCGCAGCGAGCACGGCCAACACCGCATCCATCCGTTCAGTGGTAGCAGTCGGCGAACTCGTGGGGAGGTGGGTGGCGGTCGCTCAAGTCGTTCGGCCACCTCCGGTGACATCATCACGAAACGAGGGGCCCTCTCAACCGCCGCACTGTCCCGCTTGTCGGTGTTGTTGACAGCAGTCCTGGTTTGTTGTAGCGCTCGGTGGCGCATCTGGGAGCCGTCTTTCGAAGCAAGGATGACGGCGGCCTTGCGCTGAACCTGCCAGATCCGGCAGCACGGCTCGTTAGCTGCATGGTTGGTTGCTCTTGCACTTGAGGCAGGATGGTTGTGCCGTGGTGCACGGGCCCTCGGGATGGTTGCCGCCACAACAAAGGCAGCGCTCGTCACGCAAGCACGTCGCGGTGGCGTGGCCGTATCGACCGCAGCGGGCGCACTGAAGGGGCCTTGGAAGACGAGGTCGGACCGGCCTCTGTAGCTTGAAAATTGACACATCCGGTGCCCCCAAAGGATAAATTCTCTGACCTTTGCGGGTGCCGGACGCGACGGGCACGGCTGACTCGAGGTTGGTCACGATGTCGTCACCTTGAGTGTCCGCGTCGACACCATGGACTGTGCCCACGCCGGTGTTAGTGACGAGAAGTTTCGACTTCACATCGATGTCGCAGATCCTGCGCACTCGTAAGAGTGTTGAGGGGTCTGCTGAGAGACGGATGTCGACGGCCACTATGTTGCATCGTAAATTGACGCGGAAGCGCCACGTCGACGGGATTCCTGCGAGGAAAGCCGCGATGGCATCTCGCGACGCAGCGAGAAAGTTGGACTTCTTCCCTACTGGTCGAAACAGGATGGTGCCGCCGTGTTCACCCACTGTTGTAGAAGAAGCCGTGGGTTGCATATCAGACACCATGACGGTGGCCGGGATGGTGGGGAGAGGAGCCGGAAAGGAGCGGAACTAAGGCACTTCGATTGCCGCCCATGTAGCGTCCGAGCTAGCAGGAGACGACGAGGGTGGCGTACGATGTTCGTAGGAGGAACTGATGGGTGATGTTGGTTAGAAGAAGAAGAAGGCGCCTAATTTTTGCAGCTCTGTAGGGTGCACGGTGCAGCACCTGAAATGGAGGCTGGCGAAGTTTCCGTCTCCGTTGATGTCGTTCGGGAAGGGGTGCCCGGTAGACTGTCCCCCACCTGCGCGCCTACGGACGAGTTTTGCTGGTTAGCGCTGGCCGGCGGCTCTTGTTGCCTTCGAAGCCTTAGGACTTGGTGACCTTAGCTTGCAGATGCTGGGCGATGCCCGGTATCCTAGAATTCGGGGTCCCATGGTAGCCCTGGAAAGGGGTGCGTACATAGAGGAGCCAAACCAGTGGGAAAAAATAGAACATAAGTGCAGGAAATAAAAAAACAACCATCCTGCTTGGAATCTCAACTCGCTCTCTGCCAGCGGATGTGGTACTGTATTGGAAATTGCGAGGGCTAGCTGCTGAATACTTACAGCACCCCCACTGTCCCCTTTGTTCATTCCGCCCTCAGAACCACCTGAAACCAGGCGTTCCTTTACAGTTTTGGTATTACGTCCCTTCGCTTGTTTATCCGATCGCCGCTGCCACCACTTCATTTGTAACTTCTTTCGTGACCGTAACCGATTTGCTTGTTTACTGCAGGCTTTGCTTTAACGTGGTAAATCTCTTGGTTGTCTCTCTCATGGTCATATCACTCGCTGTAAAGAAAAAAAGACTGAAACGAAATACGCCACACTATCTTAGCAATGGGAGTGCAGGGTTACCAATTACCCCTCATTTACCTAGTAGACGTAACCGACAGAAAACAAGCTTCGCATTGGTTCTTATCATGACGGATCTCCGGCAGCCATAATCGGCAAAAGCATGCGTTGCCTTAACTCTGCACATGGAACAATGACATGATACTGAGTAAATGATTCGACAAGATTCGACCGAGTAAAAGATATGGGGTTGACTTCACCCCCTCCCCTTCATATGATAAGAGGAGATGGGGACGGACACTTTCTTCCTATGTGCACACTTATGCTGTCAGCGGAGTACGTGATGATTGCCTCTGCGCGTACACCGTAAAACGCTGAGCAAGCGCCCCCTCCCCTCCCTCCTCATATGGGGACACTTTCCTTCAAGATGAGCATTCTTGCCAAGAAAAGGACCCCAAGAATGAGTACAATGAATGCGTATCTAATGTTCATGAAATTCCGTAGTCATGTGGCCGATCTTATATTGATCAATCTGGTCTCTGCTTGAATGGTGACACTTTCTTCAGTTCACCCTCATCGACATAATCAAGAGAATAAATTGTCATTATCCAAAAATTATTAGAATATTCTTATCGTTGCGACTGTTCCTGATCAACCTATAAATGTATTATGGCTTCAAGAAGCAAGCTCATTCACAGATCTTCGATTTGTGTGTGCGCGTTACACTACCTTATCACCTACATCACCGTAGATCACCGCATATATCACCGCATTTTTTTTTCTTTCATTTTTAAATATTTAGCGGCTCTTCCGATGTCAGCTTGAATTTCGTTTCGAGACCGAGCAATCTCCCCTTCCCCGCCCCCTTCTCCACGAATCTGGTTGGATCATCCTTCACCGTAGGAAGAGTGGTTGGAAGGGGGGGGGGGGGTGCGCTTGCTTGTCGTTTTACGCTAGTGCTTGACAGTGAAGCGCTCGCAGGAGGAGCGAACGGCGCCTGCAGCAGCAGCGCCGCCCCCACGAGGCCCGTGGGAGCGCCGACCGCGACGCGGAGCCTCAGAGCGGCGGAGAAGAGGACCACGAAGACGAAAGCGGCTCTTCGCGGCAGTCGCTGCTGCTCTTCATCGTGGCCACGGCCATCCTCGTAGTCTGCATGGTGGCTGGCCTCATCTCCATCGCCCTGCTCGAACAGGTCGAGAGGCGCAAAAGTGAGCAGCGCCGGTTCCTTCCGTTCTATGTGGCATCTATGTTCGATTTCTTTGCGGACAATTGTCCACCACGGTGGATCAGTGGCCAAGGTGCTCGGCTGCTCCCCCACAGGTTCGATCCCGGCCACGGCGGTCCCATTTCGGTGAAGGCGGAGTAGTAGATTCCCGTGTACTGTGTGATGGTTGATTGATTTCTGGGGTCTAACGTCCCAAAACCACCATATGATTATGAGAGACGCCGTAGTGGAGGGCTCCGGAAATTTCGACCACCTGGGGTTCTTTAACGTGCACCCAAATCTGAGCACACGGGCCTTCAACATTTCCGTCTCCATCGAAAATGCAGCCGCCACAGCCGGGATGCGAACCCACGACCTGCGGGTCAGCAGCCGAGTACCTTAGCCACTGGACCACCGCAGAGGGGCGAATGTGTGATGTCAGTGCACGTTAATAAACTGTGGATGTTCAAAATTTCCGAAGCCCTCATTTACGGCGTCCCTCGTAATCATGTCGAGGTTTTGAGACGCAAAACGCCAAATATTATTATTCCTTGGAATCGTTTAGCGCTGAAATATAGTCTAACGAAATACGTACAGTGCGCGCGACGCAGATAGCAACACAGCCTGCGGTGTTCGTTTTTTCTTAAATGTGGAATGCCGGAAGAGTTCCTTTCTGGTACATGTAACCGAAATGCAGGCATGTTATCGGAATAGCTGCTTCTTATCAACTTACAACGTAACTGAAGCGTCAGTGTCTATCTTCAGACGCCTGTCCAGCATTTCTGCGTTTGTAAACGTTAGGGCGCCTGTCTCCGCGCTGTTGTAACAAAGATTGTGAAATGTCTGTAATGTTTCTATATAACATGCCTCTTTTTAGTCTGCTCTTAACTATACCATATATGGTCCACAGACATAGTGTACCAAACGCTGTTTGTAGGTATGCTACATCGGTTTACGTGCTATTGGATTAGTACCAGTGATGTCTCTAGTTGTATGCACTACCCCCGCCTAGCCTCCCTTACTAAAACTCACGCGCTAAACGACACTCCAAAGTGTCGCCGTGTATGGCCACGTGGATGTCCACTGTTCGCGCTCTCTATGCTGTCGACGTCAGAAGAAACATCGACTCCAATGCGGTTAGTTAAATAAATATGCCAGAAGCTAGTTCCCGGCAGTGGGCGTAGTGAGACTGGTGATGATGATTGTAACAACGATGATGTCAAACTGAGCACACCTACTCCGATTAGATCCCCAAAGAGCCCCTCTAACCCACAAAAAATTAGTTCAAAGTTTCTGTTTATACCCATGACACTGTAAATATGTTACACATTCATAAAAAAAATAATTTGCCTCTGCACGGCTCTTTCAGAACGGGTGTCCATAGATTCTCCCGACTTTGACTGAGGCGGCACGGAGCTCTTCGGCTACGGCTAGAAGTCTTCCTGTGGAAGCGAGCCGCTTGGCGCCGCTCCGATTTACCTGAACAACCGACGTGCAGCCCAGACGAAGAACGGCCGCTCCATCGAAGCGTTCCCAGGGCATCAGCTTCTTCACGCCGACAGCGCATGACGCTGCCACTGAACTTTTTTTTTTCTTTCGTGCACGTGTCCTCTTCTTTTTTTTTTCTCAGCTATTTAACGCATACCTAACATGCTGTCTATAGCATTAAAAACCATTCTGTGGGCACGGGTGTAAAGAGATCTACCTTATTCTATGCATGGATGTGTCACGCTTCAGATTGACGATTGAACAGTGCTCTAGTGCCGGGACCCCAAGTCGCTTCCATATACGCACGCTCTTGAGTTTTTTTTTGTATTTTCCTTGGATGCTGCTTGACGTACAAACGAACGCAAGAGCGTGCGTGTATGTAAGCCGCTTTGGGTCACCTGCATTAAAACTTTCGATTTGATTGGTTCTGTCCTCCGACGTCGACGCGCGAGCTGTATTAGAAGGCGCCGCGGCTATATCGTTCGCGACGAGCGCTTATATACATCGCCACGCGAAAAGTATAGTCCGCATGGCCGGGAACTCAATTCAGTATACATTATGCTAAGGTGCTATTGTCGCGCCAGTTCATTGAGGAAGGCACAAAACTCGGCAGACATTCGAGCTTCGCCTTCAAAAGTAGAACGCGATAGCGTATAACAGGGCTCTATGTGTGTCGCCTCATCAGTTGCTAGCGCGACTTCGGTTTTCGGTGGATGCTTGTACTATGCCGCGAAGAAAACAACGTCTGCAAGAATAACGTTGGTAGTTTGAAATTGTCATAGAATTTTCATACAGCAAATATTGTTGCGAAGTGCCCACCATTCCATCATTCTTTCCTTTTGCGAATTGTCGCGCTGTTACTACAACTACGGCGACGCATACCCCCAACGCGTCCATAAGGCAACATGACACCTGTAAACGTTGTTAATGTTATTGCTGATAGTGATCAATAATTTCGCTTGGTAATTGTGCCTGAGCGCTTCGAAATGGGTGGGCCTTCAAAACACAAGACTCGTTGCGCGATTCACGTGTTTCGACACCTTGGTGCGATTCGACGCTTCTGATACTCGATATTATAAATGCGTTAATGAGACTCCCTGCTTTATGACACATTCATATGGCCGCTTTTTTTTCAAACGGTTTCGAGCACTGGAATGACTGTGCGAAACAAGACGCCCACTTGCCAAGAAGTTCTGCAAATGTCGACGGTCAGTTTTCATGTTTTATCTAAGACTTACTCTTCGTTAAGCAGAACAAACACAAGCAGACAGTGCTTGTCGTTTATATTGAAAGAAATTCGCGCTACCATTTTGTTATTGCACTAAAAATAAACGACAGAAAGCCCTCCTTTTCGCTACTGGTCTTCACTTTGGGCTCGCGTGCCGTCCTCTCCGACGCTTGCCGGGGAATCGCGCTGGTTAGAATCTTCTCACTCTCTGACGCGAGTGAAAAGTGAAGCTGGAAAGGAAATGCAACATGTGTATACGACATTTTAAAACGGGCAGCATAGCGCAACGTAAATAACTTTCGCTTCAGTAATACGTTCTGGCACGCTGGCTGATTCATTGCTGCTAAACGTTCTTAATCTGCGCGAAATCATCAAGGCACGAGTGAAAAAAAACACACACACAAAACACGTGCAGTTTTTTTTTTTCCTCTATGGCTTCTTGTTCGTGTCTTGGTCATTTGGCGCAGTTTAAGAACGTCGAACAACAATGAACAGATTAAGTTGATTTGTGGGGTCTGGCATCTCAAATTCACCATATGATTATGAGAGACGCCGTAGTAGAGTGCTCCGGATATTTCAACCACCTGGGGTTCTTTAACATGCACCCAAATCTGAGCACACGTGCCTACAACATTTCTGCCTCCATCGGAAATGCAGCTGCCACAGCCGGGATTTCATCCCGCGACTTGCGGGTCAGCAGCCGAGTATCTTAGCCACTATAGACCAGCGCGGCAGGACACAAATATATATATATATATATATATATATATATATATCCCGTGATCTGCGGGTCAGCAGCCTTATCCACAAGACCACCGCGGCGGGGCGACAACAATGAACAAACTAGCCTGTCAGACGTATTACTGAAGTGAAAATTATTCACGTGCGTGAATAACCAACAAAACGCAAACACTTTTAAGAACTCTGACTTCGTAAGAGATATTTTGTTCGGATTTGGCTAGTGACACTGATAATAACAGATCTTAAGCTGCTCAAGTTTTACACCTTGCGTGATAAGCGAGTCGTACTGACACACTTTCCCTATTTCTGTACAAGCTTGGCACTTCTGTGCGAAGAGAGATATGATCCAGAGTGAACGGAAATAAGCACACCGGTATACGAGCAGAATGGGCCATGGACGCTCAGCTAAAAGACTCAATAAATCCACAGCATCACAGGGGGCCTCAAGTTTGCTCTTCCGGAAGGTTCCACCTCGTGTAAACAACGCTTTCTTGTTAGTACGAAACTTAAGCTTGAATTCATAATGCAGAAGACAAAAGGCGCCTGCAGTCATAAGAGGAGCACTTTCGAAGACTGCAACTTCTTGTGCTCGCGGGCGCCGGGGTTTTTTTTTTTTTTCGGTCACGCCTACATACAACGCCAACAACGCTAGTGAGGCGATGCAAGCTTCGCTCGAAAAGATATACATTGTTTAACTAACCACGTGACACGTATACAGCAAACAAGGCATGACCCTGGTCGTGGTAACTTTAGCTCCCCGATGGTCACGTGACCTGTCTGTCTCACTTCCACAGCCTGCCAGCATGTTTGAAAGACGGCGCATGTATACATTAAGCTCACCTGCTGTTTGCTGAGCAGCGGCACGACCATGTTGAACTTGTCGATCTTGCGGTTGATCTGCGCCGCCGCCGAGTCCATGCTTCGCAAGGCTTCCTGCCAGAGGCGCTGTTCGTCGCCGCAGAGCGGCGCCGCACCCAGCCGGGATCTGCGCTCGGCAAGCGCGCTGCGCAGCCGCCGCTTCTCTTCGGAAATCTCGCGTTCCAGCATGACCCACTCGGGCACGTAGCCGTTGGTGATCAGTACCTGCGCCATCGGCGTCCGGACTATAGGGTCTATTTAGGTTGACTTGCGTCTACACTCCGTTTCGTACACATCGGGCACAACGCTGCGGAAGCTATGCAAGAAGTTGGTTCAGTAGCAATTGGTTCCTATAACAAGGAAAAGAGGGTGAAAGTGAGCCCTGTAACTGTCTGCATCATAGTGCGACCCCTCAACAGTAGCTCACGAGGGATGTGGATAAGGAGAGTACAAAAGGAATAGGGAAGAATAAAAGATATAGAGAGATATAGTAGCAGGGACAGAGAGACCCACATAGGGAAATAAGGAGAAGATAGGAAAGATGGAGACGGTCGCAGAAGACCGAGGACGGGGCGCCACTCAGCGAGAGCTCTTGTCGGCGGTAGGAGATGGCGTGGGCCGAGCCTAGTCGGCCAGTTGCTGCGCCGTCGTCGGAGCTCGCGGGGGCGCAACCGATGGGCACGAAATGCAGCGAGCGAGTCCTCGATCAGCTGTGTACGCGCACCTCTCACTTGATTCTCAGTGTTGAAAACGCTCGTTCGCGCGAGCCAAGCACGCACCCGCGCTCGGTGCGTCGCGACCGGTTCCAAATATAAAAACACCAAACAGCGAAAACAAGGAAACAATAAGCGGTTTACATCAAACTTATCCAGAACTATATAACGATGTTTGTTTATGTTTGAGGCACTAATGATCATCTGTCACCCAGCCTGAAGACGCAAAGAAATTATATTACGATTGGTAAAATCACTGCACTATTTCTTGGTGCCAACACATCTGCAATTGGTCTCGCTAGCCTCCACAGCGTTGCGCTTTGTTTATGAAAAGGCGTATAGTGTTACAAATAAAAACACAAGAACGGGATTTGTTTCTAATACAAAAATATATATGATGTGATGAGGTGTACGGAATAATGACCGTCATCGTATAGCTGAATTAGTAGAGTATTGGACGCGTTAATCGAAGGTTGCAGATTTGATCGCTGCCGGCGGCAAGTTATCTTTTTGTCCACTTTAATTTATTCATATTTGTATCACAATTACTGGAAATAACAGTTTCTTCGATCGGTTATAGTTAGGCCTATGCAGTTAAGTTTTCACTATAAAAACATACTGCACTACGCATGTCCAATTGATATCGGCTTGTATTGTTCCGAGTCGCATGCAGCACGTCAGAGCAATTTTCTTTCCAATCCACCAAGCTGGGTAATTCACAACGATTATTAAATTATTTTTGAATTAGTAACTTTAGCGGGAAATCTTCGACGAAAAATTTTAGCACTTTTTCTGAAACGTCGGAATACCTCATCTTCGCTATGGTACCGGCCATTCGCATAATCTAATTTTAAGATATCACTTAACTAAACTTTAAAATAGTGACTATAACAAAAAATATTCAATATGAAGTAGCAAAGCTTGTTGAGCAACGTTGGACAATTTCATCTATGCTATGATAACTGCCTTGCTGAAATTTCCTCCAGATTTTCTTTAAAGGGGCCCTGAAACACTCTTTCAAGTAACCATGGAATTATTACACTGGAAGAGCTTATTGCCTCATGAATTCAACACGGCAAAAATTTTAAGAATCCGTCCAGCGCGAGTGGAGTTACAAAGGTTTGTCGCATGTTGCAATCACATTATCTCTTCTCTCGTCCCGACAAAGCGCTAGAAGCCAAGCAGGAAGGGATGGCAGGGCCACAGAAAAACGCCACGCGAGCCTCGCGACCTCGAGCACTTTTTTTCTTTTCTTTCTTCGAATGAGCGGCTTCTTCGATGTGATGAACGCGCACGCGCGCGTGGACAAGTAGCGGCCTCCCGCGGCAATCTCTATAACGAGCAAGCGCGCCATGTTCAAATCAGCCAGCCAATCACTGATAGATGAGTCGTTGACGTGTGATTTTCAAGCATATAACGTGATTTGTCGAGAGAAGAGAAAGCAATTATTAGCTGACTTTGATAATTTATTGCGAATTCCAGGCTGCGTGCTGGGCTATAATATTTGGCTCGCGTGTTGTCGGGAGCCTTTACTACCGATCGGCAGCGTTTTCTGACCATGCTCAAAAAGTGTTGCCGGGCCCCTTAAAAATGGGCAAAATAATAAAAAAAAGTCTCGGCGCATGTATGATGAAACAGCCTGCGTAGTGTCAATGAAACAGCAATGATTGCGCTAGAAAAAGTCGATGCACCAGACGTGCACACGCTGAACTTCGCATTTTCAATCGTGTAGCGACATCTCTTAATTGCGGTGAGAGGGAGTAACAGAGCGAATACGCGCCCACGAGAGAGGCGACACGGACGCACAGGTACCGAGTGCGTCTGTGTCGCGTCTCACTCTAAAGTGAACCAACCTGCCCAGAAAGAGGCTTTGATGGGGTTACTTGCAGCAGGCGGCCGAGTGCGCGCGTAAATATAAAATGTTACTATGAAACATGACTGGGAAGGGAGGGGGGGTAACGACGAGATTGGAGTTACGTCAGAGGGGCACAGAAGCGAGGAAGTTATGCGTTGCGTTTAGACTAGGTTTTATTTGGGGGGGGGGGGGGGCAAAGAAAGGGCAGGTGACAATTTGGTGGGAGGGCTCCACCCCGCCCCCACCCAACGTGCCTCCCACTGGCACCGCCCCTGCTAGGGGGAGTAATCAAAGCCATGAGCGAATACGTACAGGTACATCTTATACGGTGTATACAAAGGCGATGAGCAGAAGTGGTTAGGCTCGAGAAAAATTGCTATTGTAGAGAGAAAGAAGATTATGTGCCGCAGTGGGTCACGCCTTTAGCGAGAGGAGCCAAGCGCGAGCGTTTGCCCCGAGTGCTGTGATTCCAGAGTCCGCTGCTGCCGCCCGTTTTCCACATCAATAGACCTGCTGTGCAAGTACTACTTGTGCCAATAAACCCCGTTTCAGAGTGGTGGAGGTCGTGGTGGAGTAGCAGCAACAGCAGTGTAAGTCAATGGCGCGGTGACAGGTGTTGTCTGAGAGACGGGCGGCAGTGCCTCAGAGACCTGCGCCTGTATTACCTGTCTGATGGCGGGCGCGAGACACTCAGAAGAGGGTTCCGTTGCCGGTTCATACGACAGACACGAAAGTTGTCGGGCCACCTCCTCGCGCACATATCGTTTGATTTCCGACATGATTGTGTTGTGGTCCCCACCTAGGGTCAATGCCGCGAGAGTTTCGTCGGTAGCCACTGGCCGCCGTGTCATGACCCGTTGTTTGCGCAATTCCTCGAAGCTCTGGCAAAGAGTGGCGACTTCAGACACGGTACGGGGGCCCTTGGCCAGCAGCATTTGGAAGGCGCCGTCGTCTATCCCATTCAAGATGTGCTTGATCTTGTCTGCCTCGATCATTGAAGGGTCAAGGCGCTTGCACAAGTCGAGCACATCCTCGATGTAGCTTGTGAAGCCTTCCCCCTGAAGCTGTGCGTGTCCCCGTAGACGCTGTTCGGCACGGAGCTTGCGTACCTTGGGGCGACCAAATACATCGGTAATGCGTAGCTTAAAAGCACCCCAAGTGGCGAATTCCGAGTGGTGGTTGTTAAACCAGAGACTCGCTACTTCTTTCAGGTAGAAGGGTACATATTGCAGCTTCGATGTGTAGAAGGGTACATATTGGAGCTTCGATGTGTCGTCCCACTTGTTGCTTGCGCCTACCTTTTCAAATGTCGACAGCCAATCTTCTACGTCTTGCTCATCGGTACCGTCGAAAAAAGGTGGATCGCGCACGCGTAGCGCAGTGGGCACGATGACCATCAGAGGCTGGGTCGTACCTTGCTGGGTGGTTTCTTCAGCCATTTCTGGGATGGCAGGTAGTTTCCTGTTGCGGAGTTCCAGGTTGAAATACCCCGGCGACGATAACATCATCAAGGTAGCATAAGCATATCTGCCATTTAAGGCCGCGTAAAACGCTGTCCATCATTCGTTCAAACGTTGCAGGTGCATTGCACAGACAGAATGGCATAACCGTGAATTCGTATAGGCCATTCGGCGTAACGAACGCTGTTCTGGGACGGTCACACTCTGATGCGGGCGCCCTCTCACGATCACCAATGAGATCCAGCGCAGACTTGCATTCGGACGCCAACTTTCCCATCGCTCCCATTTCCGTCTCAAGCATGTCGTCTGAACAGCGGAAAGACCCATGGATAAAATCTCTCCTCAACATTCTTTCGGACTCCTCATCGTCTGCGTACCCACGCGCTCTTCGCCGCCAAGCCACACATTTCGAGATACGGGACGCGCAACTATACCGCAGAAACTACCATGCGGATGGCCGTAAATGGCTCTTGGTTATACCACGCCACATGCGATCTGATATCTGTGCGTATTTTCATGCCGACCCACAACATGCTTACGCTGGTGTGTTAAAAACATATCACCGGATCCGCCAGCGTTACTGCTGGCGTGGTATGTACACCTTTGTGCAAAAATACATTCGGTCCTGTTTATTATGCCAACGACGAAAGACAGCGGCCCATTCACCCGGATTATTACAGCCTCTACCGTGTCCGGCGCGCCCTTTCGACCGCGTTGGAATAAATTTATATGGTCCCCTTCCATACACTGCCACTGGAAATCGATGGATCATTGTCGCGGTCGACCATCTGACGAGGTATGCTGAAACAGCTCCACTACCTACAGCCGGTGCACGTGACGTAGCCAATTTCGTCTTGCATCGCTTCGTACTGCCTCATGGGGCACCACGTGAACTGCTGAGTGATCGAGGGCGTGTCTTTTTATCCGAAGTTGTACAACTCCTTAGGGCATGCTGCATGGTGCACCGCACCTCTACAGCCTACCACATGCAGACCAACGGTCTAACTGAGCGCTTCAGCCGAACACTAGGAGACATGCTCGCCACGTATGTCAATTCCGACCAATCGAACTGGGATGTTATTCTTCCATTTGTGACTTATGCGTACAACACCGCGACACAGTCCACCACAGGCTTCTCGCCTTTCTTTCTTTTATATGGGCGTGAGCCATGCTCTACCCTTGACACCATTTTGCCGTATCATCCCGACGTATCAGAGTTCAACCCTTTCTCTGAAATTGTGCATCACGCAGAAGAATGTCGTCAGTTGGCCCGATCATTCACCTCGGACAAGCAAGCACTCGAAAGAGACCGCCACGACCGCGACCAGCAAGGCGAGACTTTTGCCGCGGGCTCGCTCGTCTGGCTCCGACTGCCCTTCCACTCCCCAGGTCTGTCGTCTAAGTTTGGCCCCAAGTTTCACGGTCCTGATCGCATGGTCGAACGTCGATCTCATTTAACATACGTGATCGAGCCGATCACGCCATCTACAGATAGGCGACGCCATGGTCGTAAGACTGTCCACGTGAGTCGTCTCGAGCCCTGTCACGACCCACTCCTACTTTCGTCACCTTGATTCGCCAAGATGGCTCGTCTTCGTCGCCGAAGTATTGTAGAGAGGAAGAAGACTATGTGCCGCAGTGGGTCACGCCTTTAGCGAGAGGAGCCAAGCGCGAGCGTTTGCCCCGAGTGCTGTGATTCCCGAGTCCGTTGCTGCCGCCCGCTTTCCGCATCAATAGACGTGCTGTGCAAGTACTACTTGTGCCAATAAACCCCGTTTCACTGTGAACGATCTACCGAACACGACTGACAATGTATACGCTAAGCTAGGAACATTTTACAGCTCGTCCCTCTGTTATCTACTTGCGCAGACACCTAAAGCTGCTATTCCTCGCAGTAACTATTCATCACAAACTTCTGCTTCTCGCGAGGCCGATGAGCAACATCAACAAAAAAAACGAAAAAAAAAACGCTCACTCACTTACTGCTAAGCAGCAAACGTTGCACCGGATTGAGCTTCATCACTCAGATTCAGTGTCCTGGCTATGAGCGTCATGATGCGCATTCAATAAGTGCGCTGCAAGTGTCAACAAAGCACTCCCATGCTTATGTGTTCCCTGAAACCGATTGCTTGGCGAGCCAGCGCGGTTTGTCCGCCTCGGGATTGGTTACATACGGACCAACTTCAACACAGGGGAGGTGTGCACGCAAATAAAAGTTAGCTTTCGACGCAGAAATTTGGGCTAGTTGGGAGTAACTAGACTAGAACGTATCAACACGATCAAAGGAACAATACCACAAGGAAGAAAAACGTCTGAAAAGGTGCAACCGCGCCGCTTATGTGTGTTTTCCTTGTGTGATGGTTGCTATGCGCGTTTTAAGATGTACAGTGTGTACAAGTTCGCTTCCAGAGCGGTGTACATAAGCATGTGCCAACCTCGTTGAGCTTTCGAGTGGTGCTGTCCACGTAGGGGTTCTCGGGCGCGAACTTGAGCGGCTTTCCGGAGCCCGGCAGGTTGTTGAACTCACCGCGCGCCATCGACTCCTGGATCAGGTCTTCCACCAGACGCTCGATGGCTTGGCTGCGCAAGCAACAACGGTTGCAGTGAAACAGGGACGTGTACAGTCGGGCGTAAAAGTTTGCGGGATCTTCAGCGCGTGGCGGAGCGACGTAAAAGTGCACTGCTGTGCCGCCTATGCCGTGCTGCAGCGTGGTGTTGAAACTGTCGCGCGCGCAGCCTCGGCGATTAGAAACGGCGCGTTTAGATAATACGTCGCTGCTGGATCTAATCTCGCAAGCCGTGGCCGATAATCTGAACACCATACCGCGTCACGGTAGGCGGCGCCGCAATGCAGTTTTCCGTTCGGCAATGCGGTCTTGTGCAGGAGATCAGAAGTTCAAGCAAGATTAGAAATTAAGCAACGTGGAATAGGTAGGTTTGCCTTAGGAGCTCACGGGAATACACCAAATCAGTGAGTACAAGGTGATATGGGATGGACATCATTTGAGGGCAGGGAAGCTAGCAGCAAGATAAAATTCGAGAAGCGATTGAGAGAAATGGGGGAGGAGCGTTGGGCTAGGAAGGTTTTCAGCTACTTGTACATGAAGAATGTCGATTGAAAATGGAGGAAGCGAACCAGAAAATTGACGGGTCAATACTTAGAAAACAGCACGGGGCCAAACCAAAAAGAACTATCGGTTAAGAAGAAAGTGAAGGAAACGGAGACTGACATGTGGAGATTTGGCATGAGTAAGAAGTCCGCACTAGAGATCTATCAAACTTTTAAGCAGAAAATTGCCAAGGAAAGGACCTATGATAGTACGGCTAGTTCTCTACTGTTTGAGGCCAGGACGGGAGTATTGCGAACCAAGACATATCGGGCCAAATACGAAGAGGTAGACACAATATGCAGTGCATGCGGAGAGGAGGAGGAAACTGCCGAACATTTGATAATGTTCTGTAAAGGGCTTCACTCTAGAGTTCAGGATGATGGCGCAGAGTTTTTAAAAGCACTGGGGTTTAGGGACAGGGAGGGCAAAATAGACTTTAAGCGGGTAGAATTAACTAGAATGAGGTTATCTGATTGGTGGCTAAAGTCAAGGCACGAGTGAAAATTAAACCCTTCACTGGAAAGTACCAGTCCTCAACTTCACTATTTAAAGGGAAAAAAAGATAAATCTAGTGTTGGTTCACTAAGTATTACGACTAGGTGGCGTTAGCCGCCGCCCGATCTAAAGGGTACAGCCACATGAATCCATCCATCCATCCATCCGCCGCTTCGCCATGCGTTGCAGACCCCGCAAACTTTTGCGGCCAATAGTATGTATCATGTGTTGCTACGTAACTGATAGCGTAACGATGTCCAGCAATATTGGTGAGATTGCACCTCTGCAGCGCGCAGAAAGGACACCGGCGAAGGAAACGCCCTGACAACGTCAGCGCCATTTTCAATATGGACTACGTTTCCTGAACAAAGGATGGTAAATTTCTTTCCAAGTTATATCAATACAGCTTCATAGAAGCTCTGACCTTATACGAAGCTGCATAACGCGCTGCTAAAGATGGCATATAGAAAAAAAATTCCGCGTAAGCACTGACAGTATGTGCTTTTAGCACTGTTTTGAGGGTACAATACAGATTCAAGTACATTGGGCGTTGGCCCGGCATTACGTCCACTCTGGAGAGCAAATATGAGCTGAACCACCAACTTTAAGCTCGACAGCCGAACGTCGAGCCTCAGTCGTTTAAATTGCTCAAGGGTGTTTGCTGGATGAGCAGGTTCAGTGTGCCAGCGTGTGCCCGCGTGGAATAATAAGGTATTCACACTGATTGCACTGAGGTCACTCGTGCCATCAGGGAGTAGGATGAACAGAACCGCAAGTAATTGCGATGCGGAAAGGTCTATGCCTGAATGTTCCACCAGAAAGTGGCCTAATTGCTCTCAAGGTATAGGTGCACCAGTTTTCACAGCTTTTGAGTAACGCGGATGCTATAAAGCAAAGGGCCAGGGGTAACGTGAGGTAAGTCGCGCGCTTGTAGTCTGATGCGACTTAAGAAGTCCGGAGAGGCCCCTCGCAGATGACCTGTGCGCGGCAGCCGATCACTTCCGTGGCTAAACAATAATCCCGCTCGCGCACTCGTCAATGTTCTTCGAAGGCGGAGTGTGGTTCATGACGTCAGCCTGGAGATAACATCTATTGGAGCAGGCTTGCTTTGCATCTACCTTCGAGGAGAAAATGCCTTTAAAGTTTCATCAGACTATAGTTATGCTCCGTTAGCTCCTACCAACATTACCCGCAGCGGGCTGCTTGAAAGCTGGCTTTTCTGTTGCAATGATATTAGTAAGGAGAAGCCCGCCTCAGAGAGTTCACCCAACGGTAGTCAGTTTCGCATGTTCACGTTGACAACCTTCGAATAAAACCGCCAAGAAGTCAAGTCAGGTGCCCTGAATATGAAACATCATTAGATTTGTTTTATCGAACTTAGGCATTCGATATCTAAAAGGGAACACAATGATAAATCAGTACAGCCACGAGAATAATTGTGTCAGAACTTTGTTTTCGTTCATCGTTCATGACGCAGAAACAAAGTGAAGACAAAACTCAACTTCTCAATTTCGCGTCGAGACTTCTGCACCCATAAAATGAGGCGTCCATTATTTCAAGGTATACATAATGTCGTATGAACAGCATGTATATTTCGATTATGGTTCGACAACACTTTGCAGAGCTTGAAGAAAATTGCCAGCCGTGTTTCTGGGCTTTCGACATTGTTGTTGTGTTTAGCACTTTTTTTTTAAAGTCATGCCAGGGGCTATTAGTAGAGAAGCTTGTGTGGGGGCTAGTTTGAACATACTGCAGGTAAATGCTGTGCTGCAAGTTTGAGGACGTAAAACTGGACTGACACAGGAAAAGCGCATCTAACTACTCACCTTCGCTGTGTCAGTCCAGTTTTTCGACCTCAACTTCACAGCGCAGCCTTTTCCTGCACTATTAGATGATAAATGAAAAGTGGAGTAGCTGTACATTGAAGAAAGCACACAAACTAAATCCACCAATTGTTGTGATCAAAAATAGCAATTTTATTTCTTTTACGAAAGGTATACTTGCGGGGGGGGGTCAAAAGTCTTCAGGACACGCTCGCATAAAAATACATGGGATAGTGGCCTGGAAACTTTTTAACCTTCTCCCCCCATTCGTTCCAGCAGTTACAACATGTCTAGCACACAACACGCCCGGGTAATAGAACTAAAGAAAAATCAAGGAAACACACAATAAAAAAGAAAAGTCGGAGGGGTGGAGGAGAATCTAAGGCAAGCGATTCCACGTCCCTCTTCCAATCACCCATTTTCCTGCCCCTATATCTGACGTCTCTGAAAGGTACAAGTGGCAATCCCCTTAGAGGCGATGGTCACAGGTGCAATCCCCGGACCAGACGTATTTTTCTTCAACCAGAAGCACTCCTTTCTGATAAATCAGTGTGAATTTCCTCGTGGCTCTGAGATACAAGCAAGTCGTTATCGTCTTCGCAATACGTCCACCCCCTTGCGGGATTCCAGAAGACTTCTTAAGAGGACAAATTACTCTTTCGCGATTCCGAGATAACCACGCTTGCTGCATGAAGATGCTTTGAAGGTGAGAAAACGAGCAAAAATAAAATGCAGGTGCGCGACGCCATCTTAATGTTCTCGCACTAATTGCCGTGAGGTGATCGATTTTAAATCTATTTTAATGGCGTCTAATAGGGCCTACGTATTTTCTAACCGATAAAAGTGATATACATTGCCCTCTGAGCTAACCGGAGACTCAACATACCAAGTATCAGAAAATTTAGTAGAGTCGATGGGATACTAAACATAATCAAAACCAATGACACCCTTATCACAGATTTTGGCGGGAAATTTAAAAGTGAAACTTTGTCACAGATGTTGAAGTTCCCATAGTGCAGTTTGTCAGTATAAACAGGTTTAGTCTTTCAGTTTATACCCGTGCCACACGGGCAGAAAAAATGGCATTTACCCCCGAATGCCTTCGGATTTATTGCCATTCGCGCGGTGCCACACGGGCGAAAAAAATGGCATTCATCCGAATGCCATTCGCCACCAACTGCCTTCGCCAGAACTCAGTTGACTGAGAAATGCCTACTCTCGACGACACAGCTCGCGAAGTGCGATTTACCTGAAAGTATATAAAACAAATCATATTCAGCTAAAAATGAAATTTCCCGTCTTTTGTTTGCACTAAAGTCTTAAAAAGATGCTTTGAACGTTATATGAAGAAAATAAAGTATTGATAATGAAACGCTTG
Organism: Rhipicephalus annulatus; assembly: GCA_013436015.1. Classification (NCBI taxonomy): domain Eukaryota; kingdom Metazoa; phylum Arthropoda; class Arachnida; order Ixodida; family Ixodidae; genus Rhipicephalus; species Rhipicephalus annulatus. The sequence continues at coordinate 103,497 of WOVY01012537.1, forward strand.
TCAGTTTTAGCGAAAGTTTGGCAAACGAGCATGCAACACTGGTATTTTCATCGCCATCGAGTTCACTTTCTCCGTGACTTTCTCTGCTTTTTTCATCAGTTTTCATTCTTTGCTTTCCAATCTTCCGTCAACCAATCAATCTTCCGCCAAAATTATTCGCTCTTGAGCACGATGCTTTGCACGGAAACACACAAGTGCTGCCGTGAAAAAAACGAACTCTGCGAACATCTTCTTCTGAGAGATGCGACAGGTGTGATGCGACAGGCATCATTTTCTATTTACGCTGTGGATCTGACTAGTGTTGGCTTAGGTTGCTACGGTCGGCTGCAACGTTGTAAAACAAAGCATGAAACTAAAACTTAGGACAGCGTAATACGCTTATTTCTACATTTGATGGTTATCTGATGTGTATGAAGCTTGTAAATGCTTCTTAATTTTTTTATTGCTATTCATTCAATGCTCACTTGGAAGGTGCTGTGATCGACATCATCAAGTCAAATGTCATTCGGGAACTGAAGGCCTTCGCCACCAAATGTCATTTTCTATGCCCGTGTGGCACGGGTATTAGTTTCTTTCAAACGCCGTGTGTCACGTGTTATGGGACGTTTGCGACACTCACGTGGTCTTGTACTGTCGCGCCAGAGTGGCGTCCTTGAGGACTACCTCCTTGGGAGCATCCGCTTTGGCCACGCGGTGGTCGTGCACCCTCTCCACGGCCTGCTGGAGCCGGTGCTGCTGGTACTGGTGCCACCTCTGTGTCGGTGTCCCGTGGCCGACGCCATCGTAGCTCAGGTACTGTCGGTGCTGCGGAACCGTGTGCTGCGGGACGATGGATGGATGGATGGATGTGGCTGTACCCTTCAGATCGGGCGGCGGCTAACGCCGCCTAGCCGTGATACTTAGTGAACTAACCACTAGATTTATCTTTTTGTTTTTCCCTTTCAATAGTAAAGTTGCACGGGTACTTTGCAGTGAAGGGTTTAATTTTCACTCGTGCCTTGACTTTAGCCACCAATCAGATAACCTCCTTCTAGTTAGGTCTACCCGCTTAAAGTCTATTTGGCCCTCCCTATCCCTAAACCCCAGTGCTTTGAAAAACTCTGCACCATCATCCTGAACTATAGGGGGAAGCCCTTTACAGAACATTATCGAGTGCTCGGCCGTCTCTTCTTCCTCTCCACACGCACTGCATACTGTGTCTACCCCTTCGTATTTGGCCCGATATGTCTTGGTTCGCAATACTCCCGTCCTGGCCTCAAACAGTAGAGAACTACCTCGAGTATTATTATAAATCCTTTCTTTGGCAATTTCCTGCTTAAAAGTTCGACAGATCTCTAGTGCGGACTTTTTAATCATGCCAATTCTCCACATTTCAGTCTCCGTTTCCTTCACTTTCTTCTTAACCGATAGTTCTTTTTGGTTTGGCCACCTGCTGTTTTCTAAGTATATACCAGTCAATTTCCTGGTTCACTTCCTCCATTTTGATGCAGACAGCTGAATCGCGCCATCTTGCGATTAACCGCGGCTCAAACATCCGCACACTGGAGGTATTCAGGAACGATCTTACAATCGGTTACAACCAATGGTGTAGCCACGAGGTGCCACAGCAGACCCATGCCCCCCCCCCCCCCCTCTTCTTCCCGAATTTTTCCTTCAGGGCATACAGATCGAAAAAATGACCATTTCAAGAAAGTGCCGTCAACTACGACCTCTCTCCCCCAGAAAAAAAAATCTGCCTACGTCCCTGGTTACAACCTAGGACAGGCATTGTCTAGGGATAAACAGAATCTTCGCCCCTAGAACTACGACGCACCCGTAATTACATTATCTATACGCAAGAGAGTCGTGCTATAAGTCGTTTGCATTTTGATAACAATAAGTACTTCTGCACTGTTGATATAAACACTACGAATTGTAACTAAAAGTTTGTCGTGCCTCGTTAAAACTACACGTTTCACTGAGCAGTGAAGAAGTGCTCTTCGCTGATATTTCCCAGCAAGTTCAAGTTTACAACACAGAGCTGATAACACGTACATGTGCCTGTAAGGGGAAAGTTACTGTTACCAAATACGCGAGAGGTGCCCGACGTCCCACAAATAGTGAATTGTGCGGGGCACTTATGCAAATCAATGCGCATTGGTTACTGTTAATTTGTACGTGCTACACAAGGAAACAAAGCCAGCAAAGGTCAAGGTTCCTTAAGATCGCTTCCTTCAAGTCTCGTATTCCATTAGAGCTCGAGAAGTGTCGCTTCCGCAGCACGTAAACACAACTGAGGGAACGTGATCAAGGCAGGATCCAGAGCTGTTGGCAAGGCTTTGATCAAGACTTTGTCGTAACAGATGCAGTAATTGTTGCTTTGTAAATTACTTTGTAAATGTGCAGCACTAAGCTTCCATAGGATATGTGATGTGGTAATATATATATAGTAGCTCAACATCCCCTCTCCCTTTAAAAAATCACACCTCGATCAGCTGCAGCCGTGTTTTGCCAGTGGTGGCCATGCACTACGTGGACGACAAATCTGTGTTACATACGGGAGCACCGTTCCTAAATGAATCTTTCAGGCCGTTTCAACCTGGAAAAACTTATTAATCGTAAATTATGGGTCATGTGCACACTGCAGTCACCCCCGTACACTTTAGACGATCTACTTTCTAGCCATCGCCTCGCTGGCGCTATACGATAGGTCACATACCTTTATGCCGAAATCTTTTTCTAGGACTTCGTCGACATCGTCGTAAGTCGGAGCGGCATCTTCGGACAGGCGATCCCGAACGCTCTCGTAGGCGGTCTTGATTTCGTCGAACTTAGCGGCGCTCGCCGTGTCGCTCCCGCTGTCCGGGTGGTACTTTCGCGCCAACTGGACGAAGGCTTCTTTTACTTCCTTCATGCTGGATTCTTGGCCAATTCCGAGAACTTCGTAACATTTCTGCGAGTAAGTGGTGGTGGGGGAGGCCAGCTGTTACTGCGCGCCATGGTCCTCTGCATTCTAATACGGGAAAGCGACAGCTGCGACGCCATACCTTTATGTTCTTATAATTGCTACTTTGTCTCAGAAGAGGCGCAACTCTGAAAACGTGACTGACACGTCCATACACGGACGCTGCAGGCAAAGCACAAAATGTACTACGCGACAGCAGCATTTCAAGACATACCGAAACCGCAGCACCAAATAAGCTAAACTAGGCTCCGTTTTGATTGCGGCTTGGCTTTCTAAGGCCATTTTGAGGCGGTGATGGTGACATTTTGTTCAGCTGCTTAACAAATATTTAATCGTTGTAACATAAATTTTAATATAAAGTGTTATACACTATAGTTAATTTGTATCGTTAATCTTTAAGATGTAAACTCAAGTTTGAAGGGCTATGCTTTTCTGTACCTCAAATAGTATTAAAAATGAGCTCAAATACGTCACGGCCAGCTTGTTTGTAAAAATCTGGTTTATCATCGGATTTCTCGGGCAATGCGATCGTCGTTGACATCACCTTCTTTCCCGCAGAAACATGGCGACAAGGTCGGAGGACGTTCTCGGTGAAAAGTGGGATAAGTGTGTCGCCGACACGCTAATTAAAGTTGGTGAGTCGATTAACGTTGCAGCGAAAGAGCAATGATTAACTGCAGCATTCATTTCTACGAGGCTTAACCAGCGCGCAGGTGATCGTGTTGTTTGCAAGCGCTTTTGCCTCCGGCAGTGTCCTGAGCTGCATTACATCAATTACTTTCCGAAGGAAGTGTAAATTATGAAGAACTCGATTAAGATGCCTGTTTCTTGGAGTTGTTATAAGTCGGAACGCTGGAATACCTTTACTTTGTTCTATTTGTCGTGTTTATGTGGTACTAGACGTAATAATAGAGTGGCATTCATATAAGCCCATATAACCTTCACCCTTTCTTCAGGTACCGGCTTCGGTGTTGGAGCTCTATTTTCCCTGCTGCTTTTCAAAAGTAAGTGGAAACTATATAGTACGTTGCGCGACATCTGCTTAGAGCACTACTTAAGCTCGCAAAAGAGTGTCTACTACATGAGGTTACAAATGGCGCGATGTTCACGCCGTACTTTCGTTTTACGTAGGGCGTGCCTGGCCTGTCATATTCGGCATCGGTAGCGGATTCGGGATGGGCTACAACAACTGCGAACACACGTTGAACGAGCCTACATTGCTGCGCGCCTACACACTAAAGGTTCGTGTGGTTGAACTCGTCAGCCTTGATGGGACCACGTTTGAAACGTAACGCAGCCTGAGCCGCTTGCCTCGCGGGATTCTGCTAGAAAAACAGTGTTTTCTTTTCTTTCATTAGCTGGAACAATATTTTTGTCTGTGTATGTGTGATGCCGCTGTCCGTATATTTTAAACAATTACAGCGTAACAATCCACGTAGCAGTACATTTTTTTTTTCTTTCATTAGCTGGAACAATACTTTTGTTTGTGTATGCGTGATGCCGCTGTTCGTATATGTTAAACAATTACAGCGTAACAATCCACGTAGCAGTACTTGCTGGCACATTCAGTTTTTCATGTGTGACTGCGTACTAATTTAGATTAGGGGGGCGGATGGTAATATCACTGTTCGTTGACTGCGTGAAACACTTTTTAACTTCTTTTATTCGTGCCTGCTCATCTTTACCCAAGGAAAAGAGCGAAACACTCGTGACACCTGACTGGTTCGACTGAAGCTGTCACTACACACTCATTCACGCTCAGGCGTATAGCAAGTAGTTCTAGGTTTTGTGGTTCCCTGCCTGCCACTAACTAACTGAATACCTGCAAGCTTAAACTACCCGCAGAAAAGAAACATGGTTCTTGAATTTCTGAATAATCTCTAGTTCTGCCACCACATTCTGGAACGTCATACTCCACCATTTTCATGTAATCTACCATCTGACGTAGATTACATGAAGAAATGAAGGCCAAACTTCCATTTCTTGCTTTTATTTTTAATGGAGCCGTGCTATGCGAGCATAGTTTGGTTGGCTTCGTTTTTTTTTTTTTTTTCAATTATCATTTGCATTACCATTTGTTTGATAGATCTCCAGGGAAAGCCACAGCTTTGTAACATTACCAAATGATGCCAATGCCTACACGAAGTAGGTTTGTGCACTGTTCAGCCATTTGACACTAGCTACAAGCGACTCATGTCGTCTGGTGTTCCACAAACAGGGGTCTAATGTTGCGTAGTGTTTTCATGTGTCAGATGAGCGATGCAGTTACAATATTCTGCACTCTGACAGTTTTGCAGGAGTTCCTGCTGCAATTTTTTTCTTCTTTTAGTACACGTTTGAACCATCGCAAAACTACGCAGATACTCTTTTGTCGACAGCCATGTGCATGTGATCCAGGCCAAACTCAAATGAATATAGGTCCCTTGAAGTCAACGAATCTGTAACAAGGGGCAACTTATGGCAAATAATTTCTGTGGAAACCCCTGTACAGCCCAGTTTTACCATAATAAAAAAATTCTTCATTAGCAATACAGTGCACAACCTTTACAACAAAGCAACATCGTAGGTCCTGGGCACTTCATTATAAAGGCACTTGAATCTGTTCCCTTTTGTGTGCCATTATTTAAAATTTAAGCTTATTGATAAAAATGTGTGGCCAATCATAAAAGGAACATTGATGAAGGCCGATTTGTATATCTTGTCTGCTTCCTTGGATTAAGGGGATCAATGTACACTGGACTGTCTTGAAAATAACTTAAAGCGTGACCAGTGCTACAGCAAGAACAAAATGGGCTCTCTAAGATAATGTTGTTCTCCTGCACATCTCATATTCACCTCATTAGAGTTGCTTTGTCACATTATGGCATCATGCACTATCTAAAATATATTTAAAATTTTTGAACCTGTAATATTGCATGAGAAAGCTTCTGATACTGGTTCTTTCTATATGGACCAATAGCCACTTCTCTCAGACCCTCAATTTTTTTTCTCCTTCCAGGCAAAACAAAAAGATGCAACACCAGCAGCCACCGCGCCCAAGTGATCCTCTCCTGCCAGCTGTACTTATATGTTTACATGGGCTACAAGATTCTAGTTTTACGTTTCTTTATTAAACACTCTACTGGCTAGTTGATCTTTTGTTTCTTGACTCCTGCACAATTATTTGAATAATGAGACTCAATTGAAATAAGCCTTCTATTTCTGAGGATTTGGTCTACTGCACCCTGTATCATTCACTGTAAATTTTTTAAAGGGGACCTGCAACACTTTTTGAGCATGGTTGGAAAACGCTGCTGTTCGGTAGTAGAGGCTCCCGATAACACGCGAGCCAAATATAGCGCAGCAGGGGGCCTGGAAATTTCAATAAATTATCAAAGTCAGGTAAAAATTGCTTTTTTTTCTCTCGACAAATAACGGAAGTCACTCAAAAATCTATCAGCCATTGGCCGATTCGAACAGGACGTGCTCGGTCGTTACAAAGATCGCCGCGGGAGGCCTTGACTTGTCCATGTGTTCAGGCGCGATCACACTGAAAAGCCACGCATTTAAAGAACAAAAAGAGTGCTCAAGGTCATGAGGCGCGTGTAACGTATTTTCCTTGTTTCTTCCGTCCCTCTCTACTTAGCTTCCAGCACTTTCGTAGGGACGAGAGAAGAGAGAATGCAATTGCAGCATGCGACAAATCTTGGTAACTCCACTTGCATCTGGAGGGATTATTAAAATTTTTGCGGCGTTGAATTCGCAAATCAATAAGCTCTTCCAGTGAATTCATTTCATGGATACTTGAAAAAAATGTTTCAGGGCCCCGTTAACATGAGTCACTTGACCAGCACTTTTCAGATTGTGCTGGGTAGATCATGGGCTAGGCCCCCTGTGAAAATTTCATCATCATCATCAGCCTGTCTACGTCCACTGCAGGACAAAGGCCTCTCCCATGTTCCGCCAGTTAACCCGGTCCTGTGCTTGCTGTTGCCAATTTATACCCGCAAACTTCTTAATCTCATCTGCCCACCTGACCTTCTGTCTCCCCCTACCCCGCTTCCCTTCTCTGGGAATCCAGTTGGTGACCCTTAATGACCAGCGGTTATCCTGTCTACGTGCTACATTTCCGGCCCATGTCCATTTCCTCTTCTTTATTGCAGCTATGATATCCTTAACTCCCGTTTGTCCCATAATCCACTCTGCTCTCTTCTTGTCTCTTAAGGTTACACCTACCATTTTTCCTTCCATTGCTCGCTGCGTCGTCCTCAATTTAAGTTGAACCCTCTTTGTGAGTCTCCAGGTTTCTGCTCCGTAGCTAAGTACCGGCAAGATACAGCTGTTATATACCTTCCTCTTGAGGGACAGTGGCAATCTACTTGTCATAATTTGAGAGTGCCTGCCGAATGTGCTCCACCCCATTCTTATTCTTCTAGTTACTTCAATCTCGTGGTTAGGCTCTGCGGTTATTACCTGCCCTAAGTAGACATAGTCTTTTACAACTTCAAGTGCACTATTACCTATCGCAAAGCGCTGCTCCTTTCCGAGGTTGTTGTACATTACTTTCGTTTTCTGCAGATTAATTTTAAGACCCACCTTTCTGCTCTCCTTGTCTAACTCCGTAGTCATGAGTTGCAATTCGTCCCCTGAGTTACTCAGCAATGCAATGTCATCGGCGAAGCGCAGGTTACTGAGGTACTCTCCATTAACTCTTATCCCTAACTGTTCCCATTCTAGGCTTCTGAAAACGTCCTGTAAGCACGCAGTGAATAGCATTGGGGAGATTGTGCCCCCTGCCTTACACCCTTCTTGATTGGTATTCTGTTCCTTTCTTTATGAAGCACTATGGTAGCAGTTGATCCCCTGTAGATTTCTTCCAGAATGTTTATATATATATTTCATCTACGCCCTGATTCCGCAGTGTCTGCATGACGGCTGATAATTCTACTGAATCAAACGCCTTCTCGTAATCTATGAAGGCTATGTGTAGTGGTTGGTTATACTCTGAGCATTTCTCTATTACCTGATTGATAGTATGAATGTGGTCAATTGTTGAGTAGCCTGTTCTAAATCCTGCTTGTTCCTTTGGTTGATTGAATTCTAATGTTTTCTTTACTCTGCTAGCAATTACCTTTGTAAATAGCTTGTATACTACAGAGAGCAAGCTGATCGGCCTGTAATTCTTCAAGTCCTTGTCATCTCCTTTCTTATGTATTAAGATGATGTTAGCGTTCTTCCAAGACTCTGGTACTTTTCCCGTCAGGAGACACCTCGTAAATAGAGTGGCTAGTTTTTCTAACACAATCTGTCCTCCATCTTTCAGCAGATCTGATGTTACCCGATCCTCACCAGCAGCTTTGCCTCTGTGCATGCTCTCCAAAGCTTTTCTGACTTCTTCTATCATTACCGGTGGGGTGTCGTCTGGGTTACTGCTAGTTCTTATAGTATCAAGGTCGTGGTTGTCTCGGCTATTGTACAGATCTCTGTAAAACTCCTCCACTATTTTAACTATCCTATCCATATTGGTAATTATTTTGCCTTTTTTGTCCCTTAGTGCATACATCCGCCTTTTGCCTATCCCAAGTTTCCTCTTCACTGCTTTGACGCTTCCTCCGTTTTTCAGAGCGTGCTCAATTCTCTCCATGTTATACCTTCTTACATCGCATACTTTACGTCTATTAATCAACTTCGAAAGCTCTGCCAGTTCTATTTTGTCTGTTGTACTTGACACTTTCATGATTTGACGCTTCTTAATTAGGTTCTTCGTTTCCTGGGAAAGCTTGCCGGCGTCCTGTCTAGTTACCCTGCCTCCAACTTCCACTGCACACTCCGTGATGATACTCGTCAGATTATCATTCATTGTATCTACGCTAAGGTTGGTTTCCTCGCTAAGAGCAGAGTACCTGTTCTGCAGTGACACTCTGAATTCCTGTACTTTCCCTCTCAGCTCATTGATTGGCTTCTTGCGTATCAGTTTCTGTCGTTCCTTCTTCAAGTCTAGGCGGATTCGAGCCCGAATTGAACTGGCGCTCTTTGGCCATCAAATGGCCCTTGCGCCAAAAAACACCATATATCATCAGCGGATTCGAGCCCGTACCATTCTATGGTCACTGCATCTTACCTTGCCAACCACTTCCACATCCTGCACGACTCCTGGGTGTGCAGTCATTATAAAGTCTATTTCGTTCTTATTTATGCCATTAGGGCTCCTCCATGTCCACTTGCGGTTTTCTCGTTTTCGGTAGAAGGTAATCAAAATACGCAGATAATTGCGTTCTGCGAATTCTACTAGTAGCTCTCTTCTGGCGTTTCTAGTGCCAATGCCATAATCTCCTACTGCCTGGTCTCCAGCCTGCTTCTTCCCTACCTTTGCATTAAAGTCGCCCATTACTATAGTATACTGTGTTTTCACCTTATTCATTGCCGATTCCACGTCTTCATAGAAGCTTTCAACTGAAGCGTCATCATGGCTGGATGTAGGCGCGTAAGCCTGTACTACCTTCATTTTGTATCTTTTATTCAGTTTAATTACAATGCCTACCACTCTTTCATTAATGCTATAGTAATCCTCTATGTTGCCAGCTATGTTTCTGTGAATTAGGAACCCTACTCCCAGTTCTCTTCTGTCTGCCAAGCCCCGATAGCAAATGACGTGCCCATTCTGTAGCACAGTATAGGCCTCATCTGTCCTCCTAACCTCACTCAGCCCTATTATATCCCATTTAATGCCTTCTAGCTCCTCGAATAATACAGCTAGACTTCCCTCACTAGATAACGTTCTAACGTTAAACGTTGCTAAGTTCAAGTTCCAATGGTGGCCTGTCCGTATCCAGAGATTCCTAGCACCCTCTGCTGCTTTGCAGATCTCACCGCCGCCGTGGTCAGTTGCTCCGCAGCTGGTGGGGTCTGAGGGCCGTGAGTTAATTGACGAGTGCCTACGGGAGGGGGTGGCCAGATACTGCACCAGGGTGGCCAATCCTTCTCTGGTGAGATCATCGGTGCGTACCGGCTTTAAGCCGGTACGATCAGACAGTAGTGGGAATGCTCCATGCATGTCTTCCTTATTGTTGTTCAGCAGCGTTGGCGGCCACCCACCACGGAGCCCAACGAGGGGACGCTACAAGTTTACAAATGCTGAAACCTGCAGACGCCAGCCGTACAACGCCACTATAACCCAATGCGCCTAGACCAAGGTAGGCTATTTGCACCGGGTTAACCCTAGCCGCCAGGAAGTTTGGAAGTAAACGGAAGAGAGTAGAAGACAGGACAGATAAATAGTAAGAGATAAAGACGAAGATGTAGGGAGAGAGAGATAGGAAAAGGAGACTGCCGATTCCCCTAGGTGGGTCAGCTCAGGGGTGCCGTCTACGTGAAGCCGGGGCCAAAGGGGTGTGTTGCCTCTGCCGGGGGGCCTTAACGGTCCAATCACCCAGCGTCGGCTCAACCCCCAGGATCCCCTTTTCCTCGGACACGGCAAAGCCACGCACGGCTAGGCGTGGGAGGGAGTCGAAACTCCCCCGTTAGCTCGGGTTCGTGGTGTCGCTACACACCAAACGCCTACTTGCGCAGGCACCCCTGCGGTACAGCATGCAAAAAATCTTTGTAACTGAAAATTTAGCAGGGTTTCAATGCAAACATATGCTAAGTATCAAAATATACATCATCTGACAAGTAATCATTAGCTCTCTACCAAGGCACCACATAGTCTCTTCATTGCTTTGAAATGCGTAATTCTATCCAAGAGTAAACCGGAAATGCTAGGTCGTTTCTGACCAGCAACATTCTCACCACCAGGCCTGTCCTAAAGGTTAATAGCAATCTTGTCGAACTATTCATACTTCAAGCTTGAATTGTAGATATGATGAGAAAAACTCCATTGCTTATCTTTAAATAACCATCAATTCGGTTATGATAACTTCAAATGAAAAAGTTTGGCACATAGATCAGTAGGCGATGAACATTTCTACTAAGTATGACATACCTCTATGGCAGAATAGTTTATACTTAAATTCCGAACCATACACTATCCCTTTCAACGAATATTCGCTTGGAGAAACTCCCATGCATGTCTACATCTCAGGAGCACTGAACGTCAATGACCACGAGCTCTGAATATGGTTCATTTAATGTGGAGCGACCAACGCCTTTACAGGAAACACTGCAAAGAGTAGAAGATGCAAAAAAAGGAGGTGGTGCTTCTCAAGTGAAGACTACGCAATCTCTCACTTTTGGCAGTTGGGAAAATGTAAGGGTGCAAGCTAATAGGTGAATGGCAAAATCATGGCTTGCCCACAGAATTGTGGGCTAGGGCGCTCGTCTGCAATGACTTCCGGTGCGAGATGCCTTGCCGCTCGACGAACATTTTTGCTACTGCTGTCGCTTTCTGCGCGTTCAACCTAGCACACCCGGATGCCTTTTCTATTAAATTGCTGCAAAATTCATTGGAGTGCCATGCAGCTTAGATGAATAACAAATGCATTCAATACAAGATAGTTATAATGGTACAAGCGGTCATTTCTACATTCAAGCAGCACATACCTCTGGACACCTGCATATTGTTTTGCAGCAAAAAGTGTTATCGCCCATGTTCTCACGCATATGAAGATTTTTCTGTGCATCATAGCATCCATTCATTTGCTTTCATGTTGCTCACTCATAGATTTATTTTACTTTTGTGTTGCAAAAGTATCTCAGGTTCGATATAGTGAATTGCAAAAATAAACAGTTTTCTATTTTAAAAAATGAAACGTGCTCGCAGTTTTGTGGCTTTTTTTATGCCTTTCAACCTGCCTTTATGTGTCGTTCCTTTACAAACTCGATCAATGTGTCCCAATGCATGCTTACATACACTTCTGAAACACAGCCTTCAAGTATATGAGTCAGAATTCAGCACTGCCTATCAGCACTTCACGCTCACTAGTCAGACATAACAGAGCCATCATACTATGCAAGTTATTGCTCCGAAAGAAACTTCAATCATTTAAAGGTACCGGAGGACATAAATCGAGAGGTCGTTTTGTGCCATGGGCCTTCTACATGCAAACTGGTTCCATAAATTTCACAGACAGGAAATGCAGAATGTGCTATGCAAATATATGATATTGCCTATTTGATTGGGCATAGTATGGGTACTTTTGTTGTCAACGTATGTTCACATTTGGCAGCATGTGTTCCTATGTGCAAGTGATCTTGAGGTGGCAACTATTTGCGACCGAAAATACTAAATCGAGACGATTTCACAAAACATTACTGCGTGTTTCAAAGCAGTCGAAACCCGCCTCACACCATTTCTCGTGTTCGCCCATTTCCACTTCCCGCTACGTTCTCTGAAATACGCAAAATACCATATAGTATCCATTTGCAAAAAGAAATAAAGAGCACTATCTCTCTGCAAACAGCAACAAACACGTCGCAGAACTACACGCGTTTCCTCCCCAACTACACCGCGTAGCAGGCACCTTGAAGCGACGAAAAGATGGGCCTTGAACCGGAAGTACCGTAGCAGACAGCGCACCATTTTGCTATCCACCTATTGCAGACACTGGCTGAGACGAATCGTGACACTGTTGCCTTTGGCAGTGAAGCTCGCCTTCAGGAGGCATGACAGGAAGGCTTAACTTGTAAGTATGAAGAAGTTCTTTTGGTAAAACTCTTCTTCCTATACGTAATGAAAAACTTCAGTGGGATCTGATGAAAAAACTTTTCCAAGTTCGTTATTGTGATTGAAGGCGTTAAGGATGATAGTACTTGAAAAATATTTATATTTCCATATTCATGATTTCCTATAAAAAGTTACCTTAACTTTTTGGAGCTGCCACAGTGATCTAATGGTTACAGTGCTTGATTGCTAACTCACAGGTTGTGCGATCGAATTGAAGCTGCGGCGGTGCATTTTCATTAAAGGCAAAATAGCTTGAGGCCCACATTACATTTAGGTCTACATCAAAATATTTCCAAAAGGTCAAAATTTCCAGAGCTTTCCACCATGGCATCTCGCATAATTATATTGTGGTGTTGGGATGTGTAACCCCAACAATTATTACTATTATTAACTTCACTTTTATGAGGGCAGTGGGGAGCATGCTTTTAACACTGATGCATCTTAACATGCTGCTTTTATATTTTGTTAGATTAAATTTAATTTTCCTCTTTTATGATGCCGAGCATAGTCTCATTGATTGTGGAAAAAATAGCAGTGTGCAAATCATATCTAAGACAATGAAGAAGTTTGAAAAGAACATGATTAACCACTATAAAATGAAGCCAGCACATCTCGTAATGCAGCTCTTTAAAAGAACAGTCACTCAGACACCTGGTATGAAAACTACAAAGTCGGTTTTATACTGCCACGTACACCAGTGACTAGTCAGCAAGATGCTTCAAATATGAGGACCACCCAACATAGCTTGTGTTGGTAAACAGAAAAGCACACTAATACGACTGCTTATGAGCGCTAAATTTTAGTGAAGCAGCTCAGGTAACAGCTTTCTTTTTTGGCTAGCATAGTATGGCAACTGCACACCACAAGCACTTATATAATGAATGCCCGATACAAATGTTGCAAGGACTATCGTGCACTACCTGACAAGACAAAACCCGCTAGCTTAAGGGGATGACATTTTAATAACTTATGTACAATGCTGGAATGAGTGCTGGATGAACTCCTTCACTCGAAGGGAAAGCACGAACACCATCTCGTTCATGAGTCTGGCATGTCACCTCCAGGAACCATCTAGGAGGAAACAGAACAAGACAAAAATTGTAATAATCATAACAAAGTATTTCAGGATATTAATAACTGCAAACACTGTGAAGCTTTTCATCAGCACTACTCACCATCGTTATGTTGTTGCCGTTAAGAAGGATTTGGTCGAGTTTCGTAATCCTCCTGCCTTCGGGCGTGCTCTCGCTATAACGGAATACATTCGAGACATCGTTACATCCGGTACACATCCACAATGAGTATCAAAAGCGCGGCATTAGATATAGACTCACTTACTATTCCGTAACATCCTCGAGCACCATATCTGTAGCAGGGTAGTGGCGTAAAGGGCAAATCTCGACAGACTGGCACGGAGTACAACACGAACAATAAACAACTACTTTGCGTGTTGCGTTTTCTCTCAAAGGATACTGACGAAGTCGTCAAAGCCGAGGAGCGTTCCCACAATTTCTTTGTCACTTTTCATGATTATGTGGATCTTGGAACCAATGCACTTGTCAATCAGCTCTGCAAAAAGTTTCACAGTAAACAAAGTTAACAACTCGAAAGTTTTGTTACGCACTCGCGAGAGTACAGCCGCTAAAGAACTATTTTCAAGAACCAACTGTACCTAGGGGCAGCAGGCTTGAAGGGTTTACTGCAGACATCGCCATCACCTCGATTTTAACACAGCCGGAAATATTCAGGTCAATAAAATTGCTTACAAAGGCGAGATAAATGCCTTCGCGCGACGAAACGATCACTGGTCGTTTTGACTTACAGCCGTCGATTCGACTTCACTTGACCAGTCGGCGCTACAGTGCCTAGAATATTTGAAGTGTGATTACCGCCAAGCGGCGCGTATGGGAACCCTTGAGGCAGCTTGGCGATGTATCCGCTAGGTGGCGCGCTCTCCCGCTTACACGTCAGGCCGCCACGAGAAGCACATGTGTGCATGCTGGACTGCGTGCGTTGTGCGTGCCTTTCGTGTTGTTTTCTTCATTTAAATGATGCCTTGAGAAGCAGTGATGAGCCGACGACAGGGTCACTGTTTTGTACCAGGTTGCAAGAGCGGGTACAAGTCGTGCAAAGAAAAAGTCTCGTTGTTCGGCGTGCCCAAAGAAGCGGACGTATTTCAACAGTGGCAGCGCAACATTCCAAGAGCAGATAAGCCGCTTGAGTCCAACGCAGCTGTCTGAGAGCTTCATTTCGACAAACAGTTTGTATCACGACACTTTGAACATATTATTGACAGGAAAACTGTACGCCTTGAGAGAACGCGACCGGTCCATCTGCCTGGCGCCGTACCCACGATCTTTCCCAATGTACCTGCCTACTTATCAAAGCCCGTTCCCAGGAAAAGAAATCCCAAGGAGAGGTTGTGCCCACCGCTTGATCTGCCAGAAAAGCGGCAACGGCTCAGCGAGGTGCTACAGCCACTGCTAGGTGAGGAGCCAGATGAGTCTGCGACAGTGCCTTCTGAGCCTCAAGTTCCTTTCAACCCCAAGAGACTCTTGTTGGACCTTTAGTGTGCTTGCTCTTGTCCTTTTTTTTACAGTGTGTAATATGCTTGTTCCAAGGGACGTGAGTTGGGTGGGAAGCATTATACCACACACTCGTTGCGCAATTAGCATTGTGTGATCACTGGTTGTTATCTAATGCGACTCCTTGCTCTACACCATGCCTGTATAGAGTCTTTTTCGTGAACGCGTTTCAGGCTTTCGTCTTTTCCTTTTTCTCTGTTTAGCTCTCAAGACTGATTTTTTTTTCATCCGATTGTTTTATTGTGAATATATTTTTCTTTTGTGTTTATTATAACTCAAAACGGCCAATAAAGAAAACAAAACCCAGCGTGGCTCTGTAGTAGTATACTGGACTGCCACGCAGAGGGCCTAGGTTCAAATCTTATTCCAGCCTCGGTATTATTTTCTCCTTTTCATCTATTTTTTTTCATGTCCATCGGTTACATCGCCAACGGCGACGCCGCTCAACGCAGGAACGGGCTTCAAAAAATTTCGGATGGTTAGGGGGTTCACGGGCCCGGAGTGCCACACGCTGGCTACGCCCCCTGGTTTGTTCTAAATTGAAAAAAAAAAAAAACAGTTCAGACTGCAATTTCGCAATTCATTCGATGTTTCATTGCCTCTCATTTGTGGAGTAAAATATTTTTGCAGCAGAGACTTGCGTTTAGCGCACAAAAGAAGAACAACTGAATAAACACTTCAAGCAAAAAAAAAGCATGCAAACGAAGGTGCAGCTATAACAAGAGCACATTTTAATCACTCATTCTCGAACGCCGCGTGCTCGGCAAGCACCGTCACCTTCGATTTCGGCACTACAATCCATGGATCTTTGGATGAACCAGAAGCTTGATAGCGTCTGCGATTAAAATTTGGACTGAAATTGTTGCCGTGTCCACAAGTTATAGAAACCGCGATTAAAAAATAAAAGCGCGAGATCCAAAAGCGATCTGTTTCAGCGTCACCCCCGGAAGCTTTTCAGGCCTGCGCGTCACGTGACGTGACGTCGACGACGTCACATCGCGCCGGCCGGCCGGCCGCCCTTCGCTGGGTGGCTGCGCCAGCCGCGAGCGCTTGCCGCGAGCGCCCTTCACGCCTACCGACTCGGGCGAGGTGCCTTGACACCATGTCCGCACGATTTATCAAGGTATCGATAAATTGTATGGTTTAACGCGCCGACATAACGCAGGCGATGAAGCGCGCCGTAGGGGAGGGCTCAGGATCAAGTTTGACTACCTGGGAATCTTTATTGTGTGCCGAAATCTCGTACACACGGGCGTTTTTGCTTTTCGCCTCCATCAGAAATGCGGCCGCCACAGCCGGGTATCGAAACCGCGCCCTAGTGCTCAGCAGCGCTACGCCTTAGCCACTGAGCCACCGCGGTTGGGGAACTTATCAAGGTATCAAGAAATAATGAATATCGTGAATGGAATAATGCATATTTATTTATCACAGCCAGACGCCGTCTGTACAAATATCACAGTGCGCATTGTTCTCGGTCCAGGCAGACGACAGGCAACACAAGATGTTGCCCTTAATGCTGAAAATATGCCAAAAGTACAAAACACAATATCTTGCCACATAAAACTCAAAACAAAACAGATTGCAACAGCAAAAACATCCCCGAGCTTTGGAACAGAAAAAGCACACTTTCATTTAAATTGTAGGTTAGAGGAAAACATACCATTCGTTTATCATAGTAGCAGTAGCAACACAAGGTATCTGGTTCAAACACTTGCCAAAAAATACAATACATAAGAACACTGGTGACTAAATTGTGGTCCACAGCATGATAAATGACAGAAAGAAAAGTAATTGTACTGCCACAGGTAGGTGCATGTCCTAGGGAAAAAAATCAAACAAAAATCTAAGAAAAAACAAATCACAGTGCACAACATGTCTGTACACAGAGTGCACAAGGAAAGTGTACACAGCTTAGGTACCAAAACGGACTGTACAACTGCTACAGTAGGCACCGAGGCAGTTCGAGTTAAAAAAAAAAAAAGTACAGCACTTTTAAAAGCTAACAACTTGTAAAGAGATACAAAACTGGAAACAAGGCTCATTTTACATAAGGCAGAAGTATACCAAGGAAATCAAGTCATGACATGCAATCAAATACACTCTGTGCAGTTTCACAAGAATAAATGTGAAGAGAGAGACGCGACGCTTGGAAAATTACTTTCCAAGAAAAATTCGGGCCTTTCTATTTTTCGCCTTCTGATCTTTTTCAATGCGTAAAAGATCGTTCCTTTGCTTGCACAAGTTGTTGAGCATTATATTTGCTGCACAGTTTGCAACCAATGTGATGAGGAGCTCGTAGGTGGGCCCGTTTTCACACGTATCTATGTCCTCAAGCCTTGGCAGAGAGTCCAGTGTAAGTTGCTCCTCAGACAGCATCGACAGGTTGTTCAAAATTTCCAACAAGGAACTTACTTTTTGAACTGAGTCTGCATGGTACAACAGCGCTACCAAGGTTCTTGATTGGTGAACCTTGATAGCAGGCAAAGGCTTCAAGGTTTGCAAACACGGTCAATGACGCATTCAAACAAGGTTCACGATAGTCGATAATGTTCAAAAACATGGAGCACTCTTCTTTATGAATCACAGTCCACTTCGGAGACACTGACATCCCTTGCAGGCGAGCCCTTAGTTCTTCGAGAGACGAAAACCGGTCTCGTTCTTGCTCCGCTTCATATGACGCCAGCGACTCTTCTACAGCACGGGCGCGTTGGGAGGCTTCTTGTCGGCTCCTCTTGGCGTCAGGGGTTTCTCTCGTGCTCTGGTCTCGTACTGATAGGTAGGACGGACAGCCGGGAAATACCGTTGGTACAGATCGAGGACGCAACCGTGGTACTGGGAGTGCAACTTTAATAACTCTCCCTGTCCTTGAATCCGTGTACGATGTCGTCTTCTCGATGCATGAAGCGTCGAAATGATCCGCGCACACCTGCACAAACGTTTCAAGAACGTCTGAGACGCCACTTCTCAAAAGAAAAAAATGCGTTCCCGTTTGCATGACCGTGTTTACAGTCCGTGTAGCTAAAACAAAGTATACCTACGTTTCGCAAGCATCTAAATAAAAGCGCTGCGCTAAGCGGTACAAGCAACATGAAAGGAAACACGGGAGCGTGATGTCACCGCACTCCACGAAGCGCTTCCACCGAGAGCTTGCAAGAATGGACGACACCACGGCACTGTTAGTGAACAAAGCGCAGCTGACCATCCTTGCTGCGAACGTGCCTTTCTGGGCGATTCTCATCAACAGCTGGCGTCAGCGCTTCGCGAGGCCCGGCGGCCACACGCTCAAGTATTTCCCATCATAGGCAATTTCTACCCGAACAAGCAACGACAAGCTAAGAACAGGAGCATCTCAAATTCTTACCTTAGTGCACGAAGTCGGCACGAAGTCCTTCCTAGGAATGGCGCGTAGCCATTGTTTGAGAGCGTCGGCGTCTTTAGGGAAGGAAAACACTTGTATCTTCTTTCCTGTTTTGTAGTTGTAGGTGCATCCGGGTACACAACACTTATTCGGCATTGTCGCATCACTCCAGCATCACGCACGGAAACGAAATTGCCGCAAAACAACAACGGAAAGCAACAAACGCGAAACACCGTCAACACCACGCCGCCGAACCGTCACCACCGCCGCCCGCGCTGCGTTCGCTGCCGCTTCCCCGAGAGTCGGCCGGCCGGAAATGACGTCAGATTGCTGGGCGCAGGCCTGAAAAGATTTTCCGGGGGTGACGGTTTCAGCAAGTCACGGCAAAAAAAAAAAAAACATTGCTTCCCGACATTCTTAATTCACACTGGCCCAACAATCATAGCTGGCAAATGAAGATGCAATTACATGTGCACGTAGCAGAATGAAGACAGTGGAATTTAAACGCACGGTGCTAAATAACGGCCGATTAGCTGCGCGACAAGCAGACGACTACACGGCGAGCGGACGTGTAAGCGGGTGTCAGCGCCCCCTAGAGTTCTCTTTTCGATGCATCGCGGAGCGGCCTCAGAGCCGGCGGCGTGGTCTGCACACTTCCCCTATTCTAGACACTGTATCGGCGCGAGTGACCAAACAACGATGATGATCATGATATTACTCAACAACGTAACTTTTAATACTAGTCACTAAAATAATGCTAAAACACAACAAATACTGGTGCGCTGAATTTAACAGCGTTCGGCAATCAGAGTCTTTCAAAGCAGTATTTTAAATTTATTTGTTAGCTTTAGCTTTTAGCTTTTGTCTAGCCAGTCCAAGAAGCCAGCAAAGCCAGTATTGATTTTTTTTCTTTAGTTTGTTCGTGCGTCTTGTGCTGCGCACGTGCTGTGAACATGTGGTTTGTTCACTGCCTGTGAAGCGTGGAAGCTCTTGCGAGCCGGCTCGGCGCTGAATCAACAGGCGCTTTTGTCCTGTGAACCGTCGCACTGGTTCCACTTTGATCGGGAAACAGAGCGATGGCGAAGATAGGAGACGGCGTGGATCCCGTAGCGGCTCTCGGAGCCGCTCAGTTGCTCACAAGACCTGCTTCCGAGTTCGGTAATGATCCCACCGTCGAGTCCTTGTGGGCAATCAAGGCAGTGGAGCACATGGAAGTATATTTCAACTTAATTAGCGCCGTCGACGCAAAGATCTTGAAGCTCACACCACACGACGAAGACATCTATAAGACTTTCAGGGAACACTTCCCCAACTTGGATGTCAAGCGTCTTGTAGAGTCGGACATCAAGAGCGAAGAATCTAAGAAGGAGTGGAGGGAGTTCTGCATGAAGTTCGAGAACGTCGTGGAGGACTTCAACTTCGCCACCCTTCTTCGACTGGACTGTGAGCAGGACTATGCTGAGGAAAATACGACACTCGTTCCTAGGGTACAGTTCTACGCTGTAGAGATTGCGCGGAACAGAGAAGGGCTCAACGACGCCGTGAGAAAAAACTTCCCTCCGAAACCGAGCCCTCAGAAGCAGTGAGTGTAAGTAGTACCTAGCCATGGAAATTTCTCAAACGCTTGCCTTGTTCCTAGAGGACTTCTGCGGTCAAGTGCACGTGGCGGACATTCCCCCAGTCGAAGCTATTGGCAGCCTTGCCAAGGGAAGGCGCAAACCCTCGGCGGACTACAGGGTTTTCGTCGGAAAGCCGAGCCACGTAAACCTGCAGCCGCACTTGGAGCGTCTCGTGCGCGAACTATTGACTGCTAGCGCGTCCTGGACTGTACCACTTAGCAGTTGCCAAATCATGTCACCCCGATATCTCGAGATTTCTCTGAACCGCGCCGCAGCTTTCAGATCGTTGTTCAGTTTTATACTTGGCCAGCAAAGAGCAAGCGGTCAGCAGCTGGAACGGAGTGGCGGCGAAAGTGTGCTCATTTTTGTCCCACACGTGGACGAATCGTTCACCGGCATACGAACTGAAATGCTAGCTGCGTATGCCTCAAGATGCTATGGCGACAGGGATGTGGGTGTTAAAATCTACACCAGCAAGCCATCGCATGTGCTGCAGCGCTATGCTTTTGGCGATGTAATCGCATGCGACCAAAGTTTTTCCTCTGGAACATATGAAAATGATGTAGTGACTGATTACATGAAATTTTTTGAAGGGGGGGATACATTTGATCTAAAGAGCTATGTTGCTAGAGAGGGTATTGACGTATCAGGCTACGACATACATCTTGGCAAAGTGAGCATTGAAAGCCCTGCATTTGTGATTGCTTGCCAGTTGGCGCACGTCCTCAAAAATTACAGCGACACCAATTCTATCACTGTTCTTGTAGTCATTCCAGCCTGTAAAAGTTTTGTTGTACAACAGGCTGGACTCTTGTGCACAACAATGCTTCCTCGGGATCAGCTTAACAAGCTTCAGCCGACGGTGCTTTACTTGATTCATGAGGGAACTTTTGAACTTGCTGATCGTTCCTTCGACAATTACTTAGAACAGAGGAGGACTTTTGTGATGGGAGCCTTTCAGCGTACTCGGGAAGACTTGTCTGCCTCTGCCAGAAGCGGCAGTTTTGAAGACGAGTCCGCAGGGAGGAGTGACAGCTTACAGGTGGCAATCGATGTGCTTGTGGAGACTGAAGTCACTCACGAGTTCCTCTCAAGCAAGCAGAATGTCAAGTTAAAACTGTGCGAGCGCTTGAGTCATGCAGAGAAGGGTCACTACTTCTCCCAGTACACCTTGGCTAGGATTGCTGCAATACTAGACAAGTATGAATTGTCTGTAAAAGCAGGTAATACTTCATTCTATACCTAGGTGATATCCAACTTTTTTAGGCTCCTTTTGCCTGCCATGTTGCTGTGTTTAGGGTAGTCACAATATATACATTGTTTGGGGGATGCTGTAGAGGTAAACTTTTTCACTGAAAAATACAAGTCATTGCATGTTACTTGTAAATGCCAATGCAACATTCAAAGTGTGTTAACTATAATTGCATCTACAGTCGTATGGTTTACTGCAAGCCTTAGGTGATCACCTTCTATCAACCTGTTGGTAATGGGACAGGCTTTATTATTTTTCACTGGTATTCATAAGCCTACATAAGTAATTAACAGTAGCTTGTCAAAGTCAATTAGTAAAGATAACTTCAAAGCATAACTGTTAAACACCATCAGTTTAGAGGAAAAAGTTCAAAACACAGCAAGAATGTGTGGCACCCATACTCTCATTCCTCCATTTCACATTTCATTGCTCAGAAGAGTCATCGCTTGCTTGACTTCTGAATGCAAATGACACTGTTCAGAATGGTTAAACCAGTGCAGATTTGGGAATGTTCCTGCAATAAACCTTCACATCAGTGCCAGAAATGTGTGCGAAATGTTCATCTCGACTCACGTGACAATCTCTGGCACATTCACACTTCATTTGAGGGAAAGGAAGTGAAAAGAATTGGTCAGTCCACTCTACGTCGTAGAAGTACAGTCTATGCATGAGAGTTCTCTCATCAAAAAGTGAATTGGCAGAGCAGCCAAGTTAGCATGTTTCTGCATGTTGTCCAGTTGTCATAAGGTGATCAAAACTTTGCACTTCATTGTTTTAGACTCAAACAGCTGTTTCGAAAGTCGTTTTTTTTATCTGCTTTAAAAAAAAATAAAAGCTCTACTTATGTCACACGAAGCTGCATCCAAGAAACAAACACTCGAACATGAATTTGTAAAGAAGTGCAGCAGAACATTCTTACATTTTCTCATGTACAATGTTTTTGGCAGCCACTACCAGCATTGAAACTGTACCTACAGAGACTTATGTATAGAATCCCCATTTCACACATCGTTCCCACAATAAATATTCCTGCCTGCCTCATTGCCAACTATCATTGTGCTGAATCTGCCGAGAAGCTGTGTTACTAGTTAACTGCTTGTACTGTGCTAGTGTCTGATTCTGGCATAGGCACAAAAAAAAAAAGAATAGAACATCAGACTTTCACCTATAACTTCCCTTAACTATTGAGTAAATTCTTCTAAATAAAGCTATGTGGGGGGCATCTGTTTTGTCATTTAGCAGCACTATCTGTTTTGTCATTTAGCAGCACTTTCTTCCCAGTTTTAACTGCATTTCTCATTCTCGACTCCCAGGCACCTATCCAGCACTGTGCCGTCTGGAAGACATTGACTTTGGCCTGCTCTGCGAAGAGTCCGAGTGGCTGTTGTGGCACAGACTGTTGCTTTGCTGGCAGGTGCTTCGAGAGCCCATGCCTCAGACTCTACCAGGCAGTGTCAAAGTGGAAGTGAACGCGCACACGCTCCTCAGAGCCCTGGAGGCCCTCTGCACAGAGTTCAGTGCCTACTACAGCAAAGTCAGGGTTCTCGTTCATCCAGAGCCTCACCTGAATACCATGGTGTTCGCACGAATTTGGCTCATCAAAGTTGTCCAGAGGACAGTGCTGTGTGTGCTCAACAGGTTCGGCTTGAACGGGTTGGACAGGATGTGAGTGTGATGCATCTTAGTGCATCGTCTTAGTGCCTTAGTATGTTGTGTGAACGTCCTTTTTTGTTTGGTTATTTTTTTCCTGAAATACTTGAGCAGTGTGTGGTTGTTTTACATTTGACTTCATTTTGTATATGAAAATGTTCCTGTCTGTTGTTGTAATGGCTGTAATTCAGTTTTTTTTTTTTTTTGTGTGTGTGATGGGACAATACAGCTACAAACAGTTTAGTTTCAGTCACTCAGTGTAACAAAGGTTTTTCTTTATGACGAGTTAGGCGTATTGTATGAAATTTTGTTCAAATTGGTACCAGATCACGGCTGTCCGTAGGGCAGTGCTCTGTGTGCTGAATAGGTTTGGCTTGAAAAAGTTGGACAGAATGCAACCGTGATGCAATTCAGTATTGCTTGGGTGTGTTCGTGTACGTCTTTTTTTTTTTTTTCCGAAATACTTGGGCAGGATGTGGTGGCACACTTTTCTCTTTATTTTGTATGTGATTGTTCTGTTCCGTGGATGTTGATCTTAATGTTCCAGGATTTTTTTTTTTTTTTTACTCTGAAAAGATCGCACAGTACAGCTACAGATGATTTCCACGGGGCCTCTTCATGTATCAACATATCTTTCCTTAGCGGCGAGTTAAGTAAGCATGTAATATGGAAATATTTTCTTATTTTCAAGGTACTGGTACTGCGTTAGGGCTGTCCAGGGAGTGGTGCTTTCTGTGCTGAACAGGTTCCGCTTAAGAGGGTTAGATGAAATGCGAGTGATGCACTCTAGTATGGCTGCCTTAGCATAATTTTCTTTCTCTGCAGTACATGGACAGTGTGTGACGACTTTATTTTTCAGCTTCATTCCTTATGTGAATGTTTTTTTCTGTTGATGTGTAGGTTGTTACGTACGTTTTTTTCTTCTTATTAATATTTCTCTTTTTCTTTTTAAAGGATGGGACAGTTCAACTGCAGATGATTTCGTAATGGGTCACTTTGTGTATAATCATTTTCTTATTGGCTAGTTAGGCATGCTGTGTGAAATGTTGAACGTAATGGCACCTGATATTCAGAAATCAGGCTACTTTGTGTACAATACGTTTTAACGTGTTTCCTTTTTGACACTGTTGATAGTAGCTGGATACATGAACTGGCATCTCCAAATGGACTGTTCCTAATTCCAATCAAGTGCATACAACTTCACAAAACCATAGTTGCACCTTGTGTTGTTGCGAGTATCTGCTATAGAAAGCACGCCCATCTACGTGGGAGCATTCTCTGCACTGAATTTCTTGTGTGTTCCTATCGCTTTTCGTACCTCTCATATCACTTTTCATAGCATTCATGGAGTAGCATGAGCTTGCAAACATGTTTCTACGCTACTTGGTCATCTTTGTTCATGTCTCTCAGCAGTAGCAGCGAGCAACAGTCCCAGTAATAATGCCTTGGCGACCCAGCCAGTCAGCGCACAAGACTTGTTTAGGTTATTATGCAGGCACAGTGTCAGGTACAGAACACAAAACATGCATTGAAGCAAATTGAAGAACTGTATTCATCCTGCAGAGGGCTTGTGCAAATTACTTGGTTAGTTTTGTTTACTCTTTACTTGCTGTGTATTGTTTAGCAATGCAGTTTTCTTAAGTCAACACAGTGTGCTGTTTTTAATAATTACTACTTGAAATATGTTTATTTTTAATGTTTACTCCCATTTTCATACTGTGCCTGAGAACGTCGACTGCAAGTTCTTGGCAGGTATGTTTTCATACAAGAGGTATATTAGTACGACAGAATTCTTCACATCGCCTGGCGATTTCAGATTGTTGAAAGAGCGTAGTGTCATAAGCATTGTGCATTTATATAAGTTGCAGTTTGCAGGAACCCCCTTGCATGCATGTTTAAATTGCAATCCATTTTCTTTCCTGTGGCCTTAGAAAAAATTTACTTGTGCTCATTAAAAGCTTTAGTAACCAAACCTTTTGTGGCATTGTGTAATGCATTATTGTAATGTCACCAAGCATCTCACAGAAAAATAATGTAGTAAAAAAAACACTGCAAGCAAACACGGGCAACTGTGGTGCATACGTCCACACTATACATGCAAACTCTCTAACCACACAGGTGAAATTGTCACTTTGCAGGTGCAATAGAAGATCATGAATAAATAGGCAAACTAAATTACTTCTAGGCATAATGTCCCTAATCAACAGTTTGTCATAAAAAATACTGCAGTCCAATTCATTTGGGTTAGAAAGATAAATGTACATGCATTCCATGCTTCACAAACTTTTTACTATATGTAGTAAGGCATTTTGAACCTGACGAACAATGAATGCTATAACTAGAGGCTGTTGCTCAAATTCAATTTAAAGTCTTGATACCACTTGGACAAGCATACACTTTTAGGTATGACAAACTTCAATCACAAGGCCTGCTCGATCTGTGATTTGGGCTGATTTGGCAGCATCATTCTTGCATCTGTATGTCACTCATAGAAAACAATGTCTCAAGCTAGGAAAGGTTCTTGGAATCAAGCCAGTCGTATAGGCCCAGACATGCACTTTCAGTGCTGCAAGTTCAGTTGGCAGTTAACACTTGTGAGCGTCCCTCTTTGCTTTTCTTACTCACAGTAAAAAACGAAGAGGAGACCCGGCACTGAACATCTGACTGCATCCAAGCTGGACGAAGACTTAGGAACCCACGTCGATTCTTCCTCGCTTGACGAGGACAGTGAAGAAGCCGATGTATCCTGGTTCTGTCGGGTGGCAACCTCGCCAAGGACAGGAATCCCGGCCACTTTCGAGGGCAGCAGAGGTTCGTTCACATGCGCTTGCTGGTAGCACATTGGTGTCCGATAGGCGAGGCGAATAGTAGACAATATCGGTTCATCAAGACCGCTTTCCTCTCGTATTTCCACTTGGACTTTGATGAAGCTCATGAGGTCTTTCACTAGTGACTGGGCTCCTTGAGATGTAGTGGCGTTCTCAGCTAGCATAGCTTCCTTTTGCCATTGCCGATAGGGGATGATGAGGTCCGGAGGTAACGCCTTCAAGAGGACGCGCCGCAGCACTGTGCAATATTCTCCTGGAGACACTCCGAGAGGTTTTATGGCGTTGATGTGGAAGGTGGCTTCATCATGTAGATTTATTAGCTTGGTGAGGTCGAAGGAACCTCAAACTGGTGCGAGTGACACCAAACTATCTAGATGGTCGTCGACTAGCATGTTGCGACAGCCGAAGTGGTCGGACAGGATCTTAATGGTGACGTCGCAGTTTGTTTCGCCCAGGCAAATACCTTGAATGGCTGCCTTCGCTGTTTCAGTCAGATAAGTCAATAAGTATTTGAATTAATCAAATTTCGAGATCCAGTCATTTTTGTGGATGCTGGCTTGGAACTGGTCCCAAAATCTCTGCCAGCGGCGTCGTTCTCCGGAGAAACTCTGGATGTGCAGCTTTGGCAGTGCGATGCGAGGCGTCATCGAAAGACCGGGCAAAGAGAATGTCGCGACCGGCAGCGATGTCTTGCTTTAGCGTAGACTACTCTATCCTCGTGCCCCGCTGCGGTGGTCTAGTCGCTAAGGTACTCGGCTGGTGACTCGCAGGTCGCGGGTTCGTATGCCGGCTGCGGCGGCTGCATTTCCGATGGAGGCGGAAATGGTGTAGGCCCGTGTGCTCAGATTTGGGCGCACGTTAAAGAAAGCCAGGTGGTACAAATTTCCGGAGCCCTCCACTACGGCGTCTCTCATAATCATATGGTGATTTTGGGACGTTAAATCCCACATATCAATCAATTACTCTATCCTCGTACTCACTGGCTGTGGTCAGGTGCGCTACCAACTTTTCGTAATGAAGAGCAGCCTAAATGTCCTTGCTCAAGTCCGTGAGTTTGGTGTTCTTCGGGACTATGAGGGAAAGTACATCCTCAAGTTTTCAACAGGGGTTGACGAGTCTTCCAGCAGGGCATCGAGCAATAAGATATGTTGCGTGATCGTTTTTCGAAAGAAGCGGTGCTTGGTGACGAATTGATTCACGGACGAGAGTCGAGGACCAGACGACCGGGTGGGTTTTGGCATCAGAACAAAGTGTGAGAAACAAAAGAGACTCGAACCCGAGCGTCTGGCTACATTCAAGGTCAACGGAACAACTGCACAAGCCAGCGCCCGTGACTCTTGCTCGTGCCTGCGCCCCTTCTTCCTTTTTCATTTGCAACAC
Organism: Rhipicephalus annulatus; assembly: GCA_013436015.1. NCBI lineage: Eukaryota > Metazoa > Arthropoda > Arachnida > Ixodida > Ixodidae > Rhipicephalus > Rhipicephalus annulatus. The sequence goes on from WOVY01012537.1 coordinate 130,753, forward strand.
TCGCTATGTCACTTTTTTTTCAGCACCAGCCTGCTTGTGCCACAAGCTCGAGCGTTAAGATGCACTTCAGTGGGCAACATTTCAAATCCTTTTATTTTCCGTAATCAAGACAACATATTGCAAATCTTCAGTTCAGCTGAGAGAAGTTTGCCAAGAGCCTCTCAGCATTATAAAACACTTACTACATAAATTTATTGAACACTAATATCAATCTAACAAAACTGAAAGGCAGCAGTACCTCTGCCAACAATACACACAGATATGATTCCCTCTATTTTGAAAGGTCAAAACTCAAAAGGAACATCAAGTTTTTCACTTACAGCCGAACGTTTTTCTTCGTTCCTGCGCTCAAAGAAACGTTTCATCTGGCGAAACACACTTGAACACGAGACGAACAAAATAGTAAAGAATGAGCATAAAATTTACAGTTCCGAAAGAAAATGCTGTTTCTGATACAGACCAAGTGTCACACTCAATATTTGTACGAAGATAGTTTGCAGGTGTATGCCAGTCCAAACAAATGATACATTGAAAACAAACAAGAGTGTACTGTTACTTCTTAAACTCTCCGTAGAAAATGCGATGGGTCTGGTTCCTGGGTTTCTGAAAGGTGTTTTACTGCCAAAAACACCTGCAGATTCCTTTCAATTTCCTCTCCATAACAACTCCCCTAAATTGCTGTATCATGCTATAAATTTCCAATTCGTGTCCGCACAAATTGCTAGCTGACCTACAAAAAGGTTTATGAAGTTACACAATAATATTGTCGCCTTCATGGTTCAGTTGTGCTTAGCAGAACGCTAATAAAAGCGATAAACAATATGACACATTCTTTCGCCGAGTGTTATAGTGAAATGGACATACAGTAGACTCTCAGTAAACAATGCAACAACTGCCTCCAGCGCGATCGGTTTCATATCTGAGTTCTGCACCCCTGTTCACCTCTCACTAAACGGAACTCCTGTTAAGCAAAATACATTTTCCTGGTCCCTTCAGGTTTCGTTTACCGAGAATTTACTGTACATTCACTCGTTTTTTATCATTATTTATCATATTTTCCCACAGTGTTGTACTAAGCGCACTTCAGCCATGAACATTGACCAAACATGCCCGTTCAATGTTTCATAGGTATGGTGGTATGTGGTTATATAATGTGGTATATGCTAGGTAGCTCTTAATTTACAAAAATTGATAATTATGTTTCAAAGCAAAACATTCAAGACTCCATTGCAGGTTGTGTGGTTACCTATTATTTGATTGTCGCTTGGTGCCAAGCACATTGCCACACACCACTGCCACAATGAAAGCGGTTGTGGCAGTCCTCTAAGTAGCTAAGTTGTAAAAATTTGGCAAGTTTTGCAGAACATGCACACCTGCACGGCAGCAGCAATCTATAGTTCTTATGCAGATTCGCACAAGTTTCACAACACGCTGAACCGATGACACTTAAGGTTATGCTATCCTTGAATTTTAAGCACTAAGTTAAAAGCTGAGTTTAAATTGTACACCTGTTCCCGACAACCACTCCACAATGTTTATCTTTTAAATGCCATGAATTTCGTTAAAGTGAGCACGAAAGTAGTGCAACGTGATTGCTGTCATGGACTATTGAAAAAGAACAAGTTGGGTAAACTAAAAGAGGTTCTTTCGTTATCAGCATTATTTCGGTTTGCGCGTTTACTTTGAAGACCCAAACTACCCTTGGCAACCGCATAGTTGGTTGTCGAAGGCAGTGTTTCGAGCTTATCAATTGCAAAGCCTATTAAACTCTTGGATTTCTTGTTCATATACAATTTTCCTGTATTATTGTGTCTCAAATGTACAGTGCTCGAATTCGCAACAAAACATCACAACTTTTAGTACAACTGGCATGCGAACTTTTTAAGATAACTGCATCGCGTTGCAACGAATCAGGCTGCTGAAGGTAACACTGGCATTGATAAAAGTTTTCAATCAAACTTGCGCTGATATGACACAAAATGAAGGCAGAGTATGCGAAAGCATGTGCATTACTCAGCCTTCAATTGTCATGTTTCAATGCATGAGCACTGTACACAAACAGCATACGTACAGGATTCATACCCAAAAGCTATACGAGACTAACTGGAGTGCATGCTATGAAACTCAGTATGAAGGCAGTCAACACAGCAACAAGAACCAGTATCACAGGTGTGCTTTTTTTTACGTTTACCATTACGATGTTAAACTTGCTTGTGCTTGCCCAAACATAAAAAGCATGCTCAGTTATCGCTGCTACACACCACTAAATGTGAAAAAGCTTTGTGCAAAACGGGGCTACCATGCACATATTCTAACGCACCACAAAGGGCAACTTTTGCGATGGTGAAAATGGAGAGATCAACAATGGAATGAACTTGAGCTTCAACAATGTGAGAAAAAATGAGCTCACCACTATGTGAAAACTAATGACACAGATAAGGATTAATATGAGCTAAGTCATTCTGGTTAGACACTGCCAGTAAATTCTAGGCAACCTGAATATTCTTTTTTATTTTTGTTTTTTTTTTGCAGGTTTATATATTCCCACTTAAGTCATGTAGTACAAAAAAAGAGCTAGCATGATGGTGTATATACGTTACAACCGAGTCCTATGCATTTACTAGGCGCATTTACTTTGCACCCAATGACGAAAACGACACATTGCCAAGAAGCTGTAGTTACGTATATGGAAAAGCTGAATATGGCAACAATGAAAGTGCTTGGGTTTCCACACCACCCACAAAATGGTGCTAGGTGTGAGGAGGACAGTGGAGCTCAGAGGCAAAGGGGGTGAAGCGTCCTTGCAAGGAGCAAGGAACAGAAGATGACCCACAAGGACAGCACGTGTGAAGTCACTTTTTACTTTTTTTGCTGCTGTTGATGCTAAATGACTGCGCAAAAAACAATTATAGCCCACTCGAAAAACTACACTCTATATCTCTCATAACACTGAATACTTAAGGTTATACGTTTGTGAAAAAGTGTTATCACATGGATGCAACAAGTCACTGCTCGTTGATTAGAGCAAAGTGCTGAATGGCTTCCCACCAACACAACTTAAAATGCAACACTAAACGTAGTAAAAGGTGCATGTGTGTGAACACATGACTTTTAAGTAACTACCTGGCACTGGCTCTCAGCACAACTGTCTCTGACAGTACTCAATCAGCCCGCAAGTATATAAGAAGGGCGAAGGTTCAACTCAACATTTTGTGCAAGGCGCAGGGCTACATCGAAAGTAAGATAAACAGAAACCCAGCCCATTTCGTAAATGATGTTCATTACATCTAGTAGGTAGGTAACTGGTTCGTACACAATACCACATAGTATTGAACTCAGCTTCAGAACGTGTATAAGTAGTAAAATATTTCTGTACGCACTCGCAAGCATGTAATACCATAGCGTAACTTCTAACCATGGCAGACAAAACAATGCCACTCAAATGAGACAAAATAGCCGTACCATGTTGCTTGACATGATAGCAATAAATATTTCTTATGTTCAACAGGGTCAGTCACTCACTAGGTAACTCCATGTGTGTCGCTAATTGGTAGTGTGATAGCCACATAAGAATCCACAAACGAGTGAGAGCAGGTTATCGTTAGGTGAAGTACTTCGAGCTAACTTAGACACATTGTGAAAAAGGAACCCTGTATACATACTACAGGCTCATACATTCACACAAGCTATAAGCCACTCTCAACAAAACATAGCAAGTTATCGTACGGTTAGACATGCCAGTGATGGACACTATGTATGTCTGATAGCAGTTGGTTGCCAAATTCCTAATGCCCTAGACATCGCTGATCAGTGAACAAGCGACTATATGTTAAAACGTTAAAAACTGCACAATAACTGAAAGAACATAAGGGCACTCTTTCGGTGCCCCCACATGAACACTGGAAATAAAGCAACGTAACAGTCATGACAAAATGAGAGGCTTCAAGTCAATAACGAAAAAAAAAAACAGCGAAGCAGTTTTATCTAATTTGTACACAGTTAAGAAATGTATGCGCACGCCAGCAATACGGTCCTGCTGTATGAAAATATCAATTACAACGCTGTACACTGAACTTCTCCGCCACACCTTTGTACACAAAGAGCAGCCACGAGAAAAAAACGCAAAGCAATGAGAGAGCACGCATGGCTCTCAGGTAGTGTCCAGTCGAATCGTCCTCAATTTCTGCCGGTCAGCAAGGATACAGGCCGCCTCGTTCGACCCACCACAGTAGTGTGATGACGAGAAGACAGTCAACAACTTGCCCTTCTGCTGTACCTACAGTGGATGACAAACACAGGCACGAAACAAAAGTTTCATTGGTTGAATTGAATTGAATTGAGTTTTATTGACATAAAAATAGTGTACAGTACACAACAGTGTAAAAAAAATGCATCTGAATCCCTAGCCAAAGGCTAGTTGGGAATCATTCAAAAAAGTAATTTAGAAAAGGGCATGTCATTCACACACAAAAGAAAGTTTACAAATGCATGTATTTTACACATGGAGAACTGAACATAACATAATGAATTTACAGTGCTTGGCGAATAATCATGATCATGGATGCAGGCAGAAAAAAAAAAGAAACAAAGAAAGGTATACTAGGCATCATTTGAGAACATATCAAACTTCACAACAAATAATTGAGTGCATTGTGATATATGAAAACTAATCATGACATGTGTATCTGTATAGCATAACAATACTGATTAAGGACTGAAAGAAAATAGATTTTAATGCATACATACATATTATATAATTGCAGATAGGCGTTCGTCATGTGCCAGTTGTAGGCCTAACTCATTGCACGAAATTTCACTTTGGCTAAGTTCCTTACTACTGAGTACACTGTACACAACTGAGGAAATGATAGCAACGGCACAGGGTAAGTTCATTGTAAAAATCCCTCAGGCACCACTGAATAGGGTTGAAGTGGATGGCTTGTGGTGGTTTGTGCCATGACACAGGTTCAGGCACACCATCTCCAAGATGTTTCAGTACCCGCCTACCTCAGAGGTCAGGCTGGGGATTTACATGTTCAAGCGCAATCTACACCGCCACGCCACATCCAGACATTTGTGGCACCACTAGTATTGCCAAAAAAGGGCAGGAAGGGGAAGCTGGCGACGAAAAAATCCGTAAACACAAGTATGTGCTCGAGCATACGTTTTGACAAGTTGACTTATCTTTTCTTCAACGCCGGCCCGAGCACACAACCCCAGTATGTGGATTTTTTAAATGCGAAGCATTTAAAATTTCTCATACATTTAATTTAATTTCTCATACATTTTCATTTCTCATACATACATACGCACATACATACATATATGTATACATATATAGACGCCAGGCACCGGTCCTGCCATATACTCACAGGTGCACTGCGCTGCGTTGCTTTGAAGCATGCGCGTTTCAGCGCGTCCCGCATCCCTCTATCACGAAAAGAGGGAGACGCAGTGTTGTCTAAGTAACGCATCAGCATAGAGTAATGTTAATCTATGGCATCAGGGTGTTACGACCGGCCCTGGGGAGCCAAGCAGGAAGAGTTTGGGGGAGAACCGGTTCTTGACCGACGGTGGCGGCCACCCCCACCTCCCCATTCGGGTTCCTCCTCGCCGGGAGAGCTCCGGGGTCTGCTGTGCGTTCGTGACCATGTTTGGTAACATTTTGGGGCGCCGTGACCATATATGGACCTCGTGTTAGGTTGGGCCACTCCATGTGTTGTGAGGTGTGTTTCCCCCTCTCTTGTGGCCGAGGTGCCTGAGACACCGTATTGGCTGACGATGCGGACGGGGCGCCCAGTGTCAACGGCGCGGCGCTATAAAATGCCGAAGACGTTTTGTATCACACGCACTCTTCTCTCTTTGGGTCAGTTGACCACTTCTCCACATGTAAATAAATCTCTGTTGTTCGTTCGGGCGCTTCTTCTCGCTGAATTGTTGGACGATGGATCCTGCGACGGGGCCAGCTACCGAAAACGAGACCGGCAGGACCCGGAGTCCCAACAACTGGATGGCAGCGGCGGGATGCCGATAACCCCGAAAGCGACCACTGGACGGAGTGAGCCCGAAGTTCAACTACGGGACGACAGGAGAAGGAGGACACGAGCTCATCGACTTCCAGAGGGAATCGAACGGCACTTCTGAGAGGCACGACGCCGGAGACATGACTGCGAACTGGGTGAGTGCCGGCTTTCTCTGTTAAATTTTACCAGGCATTTACTCTATGTGTTAAGTAAAAGCTGGTAGAGAGGGGCTGTCTTGGTCATTGGGTTAACAGGTAACTTGCGTCAGGCAGAAATTGTGTGATAGCTTGGTTAAGCTCTTTCTGTCAGTGGCGTCAAGGTTAACAGTGACAGGGCAGGATTCTGTGTAAGAGCTTTTGAAGCTTTATTTGTAGACTAAGTTAACGGAAAACTTGAGGCAAGGCAGGTAGCTAGAGCTGTCGTTGCCGTCAAGGTTAATTAGTTGCAGGACAGGAATCTTTGTGGAACAAAGACAGCGGTACTGGAGGCAGCCATGAATCTGAAATCCCTGCGAAAGTCCATGTTGTTGCTTCTTGCAAGGGAGTTGAATCTGGAGGTGTCGGACTCTCAAAGAAAGCCAGAGCTGATAGAGGCGATTCTCGCATTGGGGGCGGAGGATGACGAGCTGTCAGAATGTGTCGAGGAGACTCAGGAGAGGCAAGCGGCAGAGGCCGAAAGAAAGGCGGCCGCGGCCGAGGCCGAAAGAAAGGCGGCCGCGGCCGAGGCCGAAAGGAAAGCGGCAGAAGCCGAGGCAGATAAGATGCGAAAGCACGAGCTTGAAATGAAGCGCCTCGAGCTAGAGATTAGCCATAATAGTAGAACAGGAGGCAGCGAGGCATCCGGTACCGCAGAGCGGGTCAGGTTCAAAATGACGGACCTAATGAGATCGTACAAGCTAGGGGAGGACATTGGGCTGTTTCTCGTCAACTTTGAGAGAACTTGTGAAAGGCAAGGTTTCAGCCAGGATACGTGGCCTCAACGCTTGTTGTCCCTACTTCCGGGGAAGGCCTCAGAAGTAATCTCGCGCCTCACGAAAGAGGAAGCTGACGAGTACAGTGAGGTAAAGTCGAGCCTTCTCAAGAAATACAGGTTGTCAGCGGAAGGTTTCAGACAAAAATTTCGCAACGCCGTAAAAGAGAACAATGATTCATACCCGGAGTTTGCTTACAAGTTAATGGCCAACATGGGGGAGTGGCTCAAAGAGGCAAAGGCGTATGGGAATCATGACAAGGTGCTCGAGTGTATCGGTCTTGAACAATTCTATCAAAGGTTACCAGAAAAGGTGAGGTTCTGGGTGCAGGATAGACCGGACATGAACACAGTAACGAGAGCCGCAGAGCTCGCTGAAGAATTCGTTAGGCGCCGCGCCCTCGGGGCAAACAGCGAGCCAAAAAGGGAAAAATTCCTACTACCGAATAAGGCGCCGTTTAGAAAACAACCGACAAGTCTCGCACAAAAGGGTGAGGAAAACAATTCATCTAACCATGGGGCGTCGGCAGAGGCAAGCAAAAGGAAATTTGAGGCGAGAAAACCGGCTGCTTGTTTCAATTGTCACGAAACAGGGCACTTCGCGAAACACTGCCCGAAAGAAAAGGTGGCCTTTTTATCTATAAATGAAGCCGACGAGAACATGAAGTTGTTAGAGCCCTATATGTACGACCTTACCGTGAACGGCAAGCAGTGTCGGGTTCTTAGAGACTCCGCAGCCACTATGGACGTAGTTCATCCGTCTTTTGTTCAGTCCGGACAGTATTCAGGAGACTGTGCCTGGATTAGACAAGCCGTAGAAGCAAACAGTCAGTGCCTCCCCGTAGCTAAAGTTGTCCTTAAAGGCACATTTGGTTCATTGGAAACGGAAGCCGCGGTATCGCCATATCTACCCCCTCAATATCCTTACTTATTTTCAAATAAGTCAGATCAAATGCTGAAGGAGAAAGGTCTAACGTTGGGAGAAGGCATAGTGCAGGCACTGACTAGATCGAAGGCACATGCGCTGGCTGCAAGAGCAACATTCACTGAGGCAAACAAGCCTCAAATCGACAACGGGCCTGGTTGCGAGTTGGACACCACGGTAACAAATCGACTTGTGCGAGAACAGGCTGCAGAAGCCGTAGTCGCGGAAGCAACCATTCCTAAAGGCGACGATGAACCTCCTCCCGAAATGGAAGGGGTCAATTACGCCTCGTTGACCGAGGAAATAGAAAATGCCGTTGCTCCCAAGCCGATTCCTGGTAGTACAGAGGATAGCACAGAGGGTGACACATTCCAGGTACTAGGAAATACAAAAGAGTTGTGTGTCATGTCAACTTCGGATAATTTCAGTCGGCTGCTGCAGGTGAGTCCCGCTTCATTAATAACCGAACAAAAGGGGGACCCGACGCTAAAGCAATTCCAGGACAGTTCGAAAGAGGGAATCGCCAAACGAAATGTGAGATTCCAAGAGAGGAGCGGCATACTCTATCGAAAATATCTAGATAGACGAGGAGTAGAGTTTGACCAGGTAGTCGTACCTCAGGCGTATCGTCAGGATTTGCTTAGTTTGGTGCATGGAGAATCATGGTCAGGCCACTTAGGCGTAAAGAAGACGAAAAATCGTCTTTTACAGGAATACTACTGGCCTGGATGCTTTAAAGATGTAGAGAGGTTTGTAAAATCTTGCGATGTGTGTCAGCGAGTGGGTAAGCCGGGAGATAAGGCGAAATTTCCAATGAAGCTGGTACCCGTAATCACTGAGCCCTTTCGTCGGTTGGTAATTGACACAGTAGGTCCTTTGCCCAAGACAACTTCAGGCTACCGTCACATCCTGACCTTGATCTGCCCAGCTACTAAATTTCCAGAGGCGGTCCCGCTAAAAGAGCTAAGTTCCGTCGAAGTAGTGAACGCACTTCTGTCCGTGTTTGCCCGGGTAGGCTTTCCTGCCGAGATACAATCAGACCAGGGCACCATTTTCACGAGTGCCTTAACGACAACCTTTCTAGAACGGTGTGGCGTGAAATTATTGCATAGTTCAGTCTACCATCCGCAGTCGAACTCGATAGAAAAGCTTCACTCCGTGATGAAGCGAGTGTTAAGAGCCTTATGTTTTGAACGGAAAACTGACTGGGAAATGTGCTTACCTGCAACGATGTTTGCACTAAGAACTGCACCACATGAGACAACAGGGTTTACGCCAGCGGAACTTGTTTACGGCCGCAGACTGCGGTCTCCTCTTCGTATGCTGAGAGAGTCGTGGGAAGGTCAGGGTGATGATCCTGTAGTAGTGGAATATGTCCTCACCTTATTGGATCGTCTAACAAAAGCCCAAGAACTGACCGAGTGTGCGATGACCAAAGCACAGCAGAAGGCTAAGCTTTACTACGATCGGACAGCTAAAGCGCGACACTTTGCTGTAGGAGACAGGGTCATGTTGTTGAGGCCTTCCCAAAAGAATAAGCTTGAAGTGCAATGGGTCGGCCCGGCCGAAATTACTCGAAAATTTTCTGACACCAACTATGTGGTAAAATTACCAGGAAGTCGTAAGGCACACCAGGTGTATCATAGCAACTTACTCAAACCCTACAAAGAGAGGGAAGCCATCGTGAACATGACTTTAAATGTTCCGGAAGAGGTTCCGGCAGAAATCCCTGAATTAGCTCCCGAATCGGACGAAGTCCCGATCGAGAAAAGAGTTGAGGATTTAGTATCAAAGTCACAACTAACAACGAAGCAGAAGCAGGAATTGCGTGGTCTTTTGACCGAGTTTCAGGACAGATTTGTAAGCGAGCCAGGCCGGACATCCGTCCTCACTCATGACATAGAGCTTACCTCATCGGAACCGGTAAGATCTAAGACGTATCGGGTGTCACCTCGCCGGCTTGAGCTAATAAAAGCAGAGGTTAACAGGATGCTGGAATTGGGTGTGATTGAGCCGTGTGAAAGTGATTACACTTCCCCGTTAATTCTCGTGGAGGTACCCGGCAAAGATCCGCGTCCTTGCGTAGACTATCGTAAGTTAAACCTCATCACCAAGGATCAGACATACCCAATTCCCCACATTGAGGAACGCGTCGAGAGGGTAAGCAGCGCGCAATTTATCTCAACGCTAGACCTAGTCAGAGGTTACTAGCAGGTGCCGCTCACCGAGAGGGCGAGCCGGTATGCTGCATTTATTTCACCATTCGGGACATTCCGCCCTAAAGTGTTGAGTTTCGGCCTAAAGAACGCGCCTTACTGTTTTTCCAACTTAATGGATAAGGTTTTGCGGGGTCAAGAGGACTTCGCATTGCCTTACTTGGACGACGTCGCCGTGTTTTCCTCGTCCTGGCCAGAACACTTGACGCATTTGAGAGCAGTACTGACACGCCTACGCGAAGCAGGTTTAACGGTAAAGGCGCCCAAGTGTCAGCTAGCACAAGCAGAGGTACTCTATCTCGGGGATGTTATCGGTCGAGGGCATCGCCGTCCCTCTGAAATGAAAGTGGCAGCTATCCGAGACTTTCCCCAGCCCCGAACGAAAACCGATATTCGGGCTTTTCTTGGAATAGCTGGTTACTATCGTAAGTACATCCCTAGATATTCCGACATTGCCAGCGCTCTTACTGACACGTTGCGCAAGACCGAGCCCCAAATGGTCGACTGGGATGAGGAGAAAGAAAAGGCTTTCCGCGTTTTGAAAGCGGCCTTGTCGAGCCAACCTTTGCTTAGTTCACCGGACTACTCGAGGCCTTTCATAGTCCAATGCGACGCTAGTGATAGAGGCATGGGGGCAGTTCTTAGTCAAAGGGATGAGGGGGATCAAGAGCATCCCGTCCTATATGTTAGCCGGAAACTCACCCTTCGCGAGCAGGTTTACAGCGCTAGCGAAAAGGAATGTGCGTGCTTGGTTTGGGCAGTCCAGAAACTGGCTTGTTATATTGCCGGAAGCAAGTTCATTGTGGAAGTGGACCACTGTCCTCTCACCTGGCTACAGACCATGTCCTCTAAGAACGGCCGCCTGCTGCGTTGGAGCCTCGTTTTGCAACAATATACGTTTGAAATACGCTACAAAAGGGGTGTACTCCATGGCAACGCTGATGGCTTAAGTTGATGCCCCTGACGCGAGAGGATGTCTCGAGAACTCTGGCATTTTTTTTCCTGACCTAGACAAGAGCTAGTGATTGTTTTTTTACTCTTTTAGGTGTACTTGTTTGAAAACGTTGAAGACACGGCTATCCAGGGTTTCGGGTTCGGTGTGCTTCCAGTGTTGTTGTTTTGTGTCACCTTAAAGTGTGAGTAACATTTTGAATAAATTGTGTATTTCCTTTAATATCAGTTAAAGGGGAAAATTGCCTGGTGGAGTTTGGCGGAATTGTCCGGCGCTCACCGGCTGAGTAGTTGTGTTTTCATGTGCGTATGTGATGTCTGTTGAGCCCTCAATGAAGCAGGTGTTGCCCTCTACTTCATCAAAGACGGTCGTCACCAAACCGACTGCCGGCGCTGATCTCTCCGGACAGTGGCTGCAAACCTCAGCCCATCGAGATCTTCACCCCCCCGCGCGAGAGACTGTTACGACCGGCCCTGGGGAGCCAAGCAGGAAGAGTTTGGGGGAGAACCGGTTCTTGACCGACGGTGGCGGCCACCCCCACCTCCCCATTCGGGTTCCTCCTCGCCGAGAGAGCTCCGGGGTCTGCTGTGCGTTCGTGACCATGTTTGATAACATTTTGGGGCGCCGTGACCATATATGGACCTCGTGTTAGGTTGGGCCACTCCATGTGTTGTGAGGTGTGTTTCCCCCTCTCTCGTGGCCGAGGTGCCGGAGACACCGTATTGGCTGACGATGCGGACGGGGCGCCCAGTGTCAACGGCGCGGCGCTATAAAATGCCGAAGACGTTTTGTATCACACGCACTCTTCTCTCTTTGGGTCAGTTGACCACTTCTCCACATGTAAATAAATCTCTGTTGTTCGTTCGTGCGCTTCTTCTCGCTGAGTTGTTTGACGATGGATCCTGCGACGGGGCCAGCTACCGAAAACGAGACCGGCAGGACCCGGAGTCCCAACAAGGGTGAAAACCAGCATGTCGCATGCTGCATTTCACGCTGATGCCATAGGTTTGGTTGGCGTCGGGCCGCGCCGACGGACGCTGGTCACACCTGGCGACAGACTAGAGTGCTCGCATTTAGCTAACGTAGCGTCACTGTGCCCAGCGTGCGCGTGCGTCAACGCTACATTGGAGTATATTGGGCCCTTCATGATGCACTCACGGCCATTTTGCTAGCTCCACATATACCAACTTCGGTATCCCGTGACGTGAATAGACGGCGAAAGTAAATGCCATGATAATCATGACATGCGTGCCATCTAAAACATGGCTACATGCTAAGATCATAGCGTGCTCGTGGCCGTTTCACTAGCTTCACGTATACCAAATCTCGTATTATGTGACGTGAATGAACGACGAACGCAAATTCCAGTCTAAATTACGATAATCATGACATGGAAGTGATGTACGGCATAATTTACCTCCACCTTGTAACATTGTGCTGATTTTAAAGCGACATATCAACATTTCTCATTCATGCTTCCCATATCATCGATTCCCACTGCACGTGGTATCTGCCAATTTTTTTACCACATACTGACGATGGCTGAATATATGTGTGTAGTGTGATGGACCACACAATCACTCAAAACTTTTCTAATGTCTAATTCGGAATAGAGACTGAAATGTGTGTGGCCATCCGTTCTTAAAGTTTGCAATGCCCCTGACCATAAAACCATATACGTAGTTATGCTGCTACCACAGGTCAAGTTAAAATGATACAGGTTCTACAAGATTCCTTCTTATAGGCCTACATACCGTATTTACGCACATAATACCGTATTTACGCACAGAATTTGTGCCCTCGCCTAATTTGCGCACCCATAATGATTTTACAGCTTTTCGGAAAAATGTATTTACTCGCGTATTTGGCGCTCCCCGACCCGCCCTAGCCAGCTCGCCGGCGCGCACCTTTGGACCTTTTGATGCATGTTTTGATGCTTCGGCCGGGTGCGTGCTTCACTGAGCAGAAGAGCACACTCAAACAGGCTGCGAGTGTGAAGTCCCTTCTTCTGAGGACTTCCCCCGAACTAGGGTACCTAGAATACCACACTTGAACACAAACCTGTTGATGGGTCACCAGAACTGCTGGAGCGTTTGCATCCCCCTATCTTGCAATCTCTACCATCGTGATACTGGCGAGAATGCAGGCTCGTATCACGGCACGGACAAATTCCTGCATCGGAGTCGAGCGAGGGCCTACCACACCAACTGTTAGCTTCATTCTCCGTGTCCTACTGCAACACAGTTCGCTTGGTCGATTTCGGAAGTTGACGTTTCGCCATCCGGCCGACGTGGTTCGACGGTTCCCTTGCGATGTGCTATGGTAATTATGTATACGGTGAAATTGAAGCTCGCTGTTGTAAATTTCGCTGAAGAAAATGGGAAGCACGCTGCCGCAAAGCACTTCAAAGGGACGTACTTCAACGTGACGACCGGCGCGATAGGTACGCAAGAAAGCAGAAAAGTGCGTGCTTGCTAATGCAACTTTCCTGCCATTGAAAGAGACATTTGATTTATGGGCAGATGCTTAGTTCTTCTGGTACCGCTGTGTCATAGGACCTAGTTTATTCGAGCATTGTTGAAAGAGCTTCAAGAAAATGGGGCGTTTGAACGTGCTCGACGGAACCGAAGACAATGCGCTTCAGGAGGGCGGTGGCACCGGCCCCCGCGATGATTCACAATTGGACTTCGCATTCAGTGATTCCCGCTAGACCGCGCGTGACCGGATCTGACTGGTTATAGCATGCGCTAATTCTATAAAAGTTAACAAGTGAGCTTCGTTTGTGCTCTAATTCATTTCTTCTTTTTTTTAATGTATATACTGCGCGCGTTCAAACTGTGACACAATATTTCACCTGCGCTCGCGAAATCCCTGTGTAATTTGCGCACCCCCTTTTCAAGACCTAAAAATCGCAAAAAAAAAGTGCGCAAATTATGCTATACTGGAAAAGTCCCCCCAAGCCTTGTTTTTTATGTAACAAGCATGGCTACCGTTATTGTCATTTTCATACAGAAAAAAATATCTAGCCACATTTTGAACTCCATTGCTGAATTTTGTTCACTCAGCCGACACAGAGGAATCAACTGTCTCGACTAAGAACCGTTGCAAACAGAAGAGATGTTGTGACGAAATTTATCAAAGTGGCATCAAAACTTGCTGCCATGCATGGCTCTAGTATTGAGTCCCATAATCACTACTATGGATTAATTTTGTGCCGCACTACTCCAGAACAAAGAAGAAAAGGCCTGTCACCTGAAATCCAGCCTGCTGAACCTCATGAGCCCTGACAACGTGGGAGAGCTCGTTGCGGGCGAGAAACTCTTCGAGGGCTTCGGCACTGAACATGTGCGCCGTGCCTCGCTTCATGTTGGGCACAAAGTCTCTTTGCTGATCTGCTTCAGTGCTGGAATAAGCAAGGCATTCACAAACAGAACAGTTTTAAGAAAGACAGCTCTCAGACCAGGTCATCAGAGTACCAACAATTTGTCACTACAGAAGGGTCAAAAGTTGGGTAGGTTGAATGAATGAATGAAACGGATGCTTATTTCAGTACAGTCGAGCCCACATATAACGGCCCCCCTTGAAACGAACTTTCGCTTAAAACGAACAATGCTCGCGTGACCGTTAAAATATACATTGGTTCAATGGCACAAAATCGTACTTACAACGAACGTCTCCGAGCGCTGCTGATCAGTTGCAGCGAACGGAGTCAGCGGCCTGCCGACTTCCCGGGAAACCAATTTCGACCACCGATCAGGCAGCGGCGAGGTGCCCATACATTCTTATTGTTAAACGCCGACCCTGCCTCCGCGTGACGAACAATGCCCGCGTGACCGTTAAAATATACATTGGTTCAATGGCACAAAATCGTACTTACAACGAACGTCTCCGAGCGCTGCTGATCAGTTACAGCGAACGGGGTCAGCGGCCTACTGACTTCCCGGGAAACCAATTTCGACCACCGATCAGGCATCGGCGAGGTGCCCATACATTCTTATTGTTAAACGCCGACCCTGCCTCCGCGACCCTCTGGTTGCCACTTTCCCCAACCCATGAAGGAAGGAAAGTTGTTTCCTTCTTCCATGACCTGACTGCTTTTTGTTCCACACCCCTCTGTCCTTTGTCCCCCCGCTACTCAGAGCACCCGACATCGCCAGACAAGGCCCCTGTTTTCACACTGCCACCGATCTTTCGAAGATCGGTCAGCCATCTACCCTGTTTTTGATAGCTGGTACTGTCGTTGGCGTCGCCGGCCTGGAGTGACCAGACCATGTGCCAACATAGTCGGCCACCGACTGTATCCGATAGTCTGCGTCTAGTGCACGCGCATACGTTACCCCACCGACTCAGACAATTTGCGATTCGTTTCGTGTTTAGGACTTGTTCACGCTCACTCTGCACTCAACTCAGCATGCGTTCCGCGCATGTGCGGGCACGCGAAAACGGCTGTTAATTTGCGCGGAACGAATCGCGAAATATCGAAGTTCATGAGGCCACACAAACCCGCCGGCACAACAAAACGATTTTTTGACCACGGCCGCCGATTCTTCGAACACTGCCGCGCACACCGATCCAGTAGGCCATGCTTTGACTTTTGCGCGCGCAGGGACTCTTTGTAAGTTTTTCTACATGCGTGTTTCGCGGACCTTTCAAGCAAGCTACCCAACCTGCCTCCTTCCCATGTGTTTTGGTTTTCAAGGTCGCCCTCTCGCCACATTCTTCCCTCTCTTTATCGCAACTCCTTGCCCTTTTCTCGCAAGTCTGCTCTCCTCTCTTGATCACAACCCCTTCGCCCGTCTCCACTGCTCCGCGATGCCCGCCACGCTGGCTCGAATTAGTTTCGTTTTCTGATTGGAAACGGGCCCAGAGCTGTTCCACGCGTTCTGGCATGTGTGTCGCGTGTGGGCGTCTTCCTCACTCTTGGTGTGCATTGGTGGTCATGATGGCCGACGGGAGAACTAGCAAGCTTTTTCGTGCCACTCAACAAAACGTCGAAAGTGTGACCGTTTGGCTTGAGCGTAATGCGCACGTTAGGTGCCGCGTTGCGGAGCCCTTGCTCATAGCTGTTGAAGACCTGGCAGCCAACTTGCTGCTTCGGGCGTCCAGGTATTCAGCTGTGGAGATGGTGAATATTTCGTGGGCGGCTGTGACGACTACATGCACGTGAAACTGTTTTCGCGAGGCTAACTTCGTCGACGATGGGCCCGATGCCGAGCCTGAAGCTTCCGAACTTCGGCGGCGATTCATGGCATCGCGTTGTCGACTCCGACCTGGGAGAGCGGGTGGCACATTGCGATGATTTAATTACGGCCTATGATGATGCTGACACTGCGGAACCGTGCACAAATTGGGGCATTGTGAATGAAGTACGTGGCGAGAGCGATTTGGAGGAATAGGATTGCGAAAACGACGAAACTTTGGAGCCAGTGCCTCATGCAGTTCATCCCACGGGCCTCGGCAAACGAACACCCTGCCGTTTTAAATGAACTCGGGACCACCCTTATCGTTTTTGCTCTTCGAAACACGTGCATCACGGACTTTTTGGGGCAAAAAAAAAGTGTGTTTTCACTCGCAACTTTTTTTAAAAGCTGTGTTTCATTTACTACGAACTTCTAGATACTGCGAACGGATGCCGCGTCACGCTCAGGTTCATTATAAGCGGGCTTGACTCTAATTTAGTACTTAGTGGAAGCACAATAAAAGTGATGTATACATAGTAACGCAGCTATTGTAACTGCCCCATACACCTGTATCAGAATCCTCTGATCCTTGATTTCCAACATGCCTGACAAAATGGTTTATTCATACGCTAGTGCTATAACAATACATAGACCATATGTATCTTCAAATCGCGCATAATTTGTGCATTTTCAGACTTCCACTATATAAAGCATTCGGTATAAATTCGAAGTGTCTACACTCCTTACCAATTTACAATGACCACATGTTTAAATACATATGCTTAAAAATCCAAACAAAGCAGCAGCTCAGGAAAAGATAGAAGCACGAAGAGATGAAAATATGTTGAACAAGGGATTTCACTGGAGCCAATGTTTCAACAAGTGGTCTTGTCTTGAAGAAGCTGCTGCCTTCAAAGACCACTTGTCGAAATGTCGGCTCCAACGAAAACCCCTGTTCAAGGATTTTTTCAACTTTACGCACGGTTTAACGATTACATAGTTCAAGTGGTCCTTGAACAGCAACAGAAAGTGTCTTGAGAAGCACAGACACAGTGTCCTTACGAAATGGGGTCACTCCACATGAGTTCCCAGGCGAGCGATGACTGGCTTTCCGGATCATTCAGTGGCTTCGGAATCTGGTTTATCGCAGCCAGGTAGCCGCCACCGAGCCACGGAGGAGGGATGCCCCCGTGCACACAAAACACCTAGATGGAAGCGTGGTGGGGACTTCAACATGTGCTCAATGTCCTCAACCCTGCACAGTTTTCTATGAGGCTTCAACGCAAAGCGTCGTGCCTTAGCAAACTGATTTCCAACTTCGTATTGAGTTGAAACAGATGTATTTCGTAGCTCTCAAAAACTCTAACAAAGCAACAATGTTGACAAAAAAATCAACTATACAACGTCCAACCTATCTCTGCTGTAGCACTGTAGCATTTTACTAAAGCTGGCAATCATTTCCATGCACACCATTTGTATCATTAACTAAGCACACACAGCACAAAAACTGTAGTGTGCGACGATACCTAACTATCCCAACGCTATCTCAGGCATGAGTAAAAAAATCGTGAGTCACTGCACTCCGTGAAGGATCCTGCTTAGCACACGACACAGTGGTGACACAGAGCTTCGAACAAAGGTGCAAACTCATTTAGTGTAATTATCAGTGGTTATCATGACAAAATGTGCACACACAGATTTACTGTAGCTGTTCCTTTCATGTCTCCTCATAAGCGTATTGCTCTTAAGGAGTCTCAATCATACGTCTTACTATAGAAACTGAAGAACACAAGTGGAATGTGCTACTCAGATGCTGCCAATCTCACTAATTGCATTGTGCTGCAGTGCGGACAACTACTACCACCTTGGCGAGCCGGAAGAAACTACCCATGCATGTGGTTGGGAACGAATGTTTGTGTCAACACACATAAAAAATACACTCAACACAAACAATAGGCAGCTTCGCTTTAAAAGAAAGCCATACTACAGACTGCATACTTATACTCCAGGCTCCATCTTTCACACTGCATTTAAACAATTTGTTGCATAGTGACATTTTTTTTCAAGGACAAGTTTACAATGAGAAGGACAGGCTTTTCAGAACCGAAACCACAAGCCTTAGATAATATAGTTAAATATTGGAACATGAATAATCGTCAGCATCGTTTTCAGCCAGTTATAGTAGTCATCTGTGAGAGGGGGTCTCCCAGTGATCTCCAGTTTACCCTACCCATGCAAGCCGGTTCCATTTTATACTCATGAACTTCTTAATTTTTTCACTCCGCCAAACTCTCTGCCTTCCTTGAATGCGTTTCGCATCGATTCTGTTGCTTGTACTGTCCACTGGTTGTCTGGCCTACGGATTACATAGCCAGCCCAGGTCAAATTGTTTTGTTTGTTGTCAAATATAATATCTGCTACCCCCGTTTGTTCCCTTGCCCATTTTTCCTTCCTCCAATCTCTTCATATTACTCTTATAACTTTTTGTTTATAGTTTTTTTTTCATAGATATTATATGAAAGCAATATGTAAATGATCACAAACCTGTAGGATATAAATGATGATGCAAAGCAAGGTTTAGTATAGGTGTGGCCATATTTTGATTGGTGGTCTGTGCACAGTGTTTTCCTCTGGTGTGTTCGTGAGTGGCCTGTTTCTACAGTCAGCTGGTTTTGTAGAGATATCAAATACGAGACCCTCTCACGTCTTTGTTCTCGCTTCATACATGTGCCACTCTTCAAACAAATCTGTCCGAAGCATAGGTCGGCAAAGTCACTCGTGAGTCAACTCAGACTCGTTCAGACACGTACTGAGTCATGAGTTCGAGTTAGTCCAGCTGAGTACAGTCGAAACCCGCAATAACGAAACCCTGCGTACACGAAATCCCCGCAGCAACAAAATATTTCCGGATCCCTGGCGAACGTTCATAGAAGCCCATGTATTACGTATCTCGCGGCAACGAAATGTTTTTGGACAGCGATACCGCATTAACGAATTTTCTACCATGGTGCTTCGCGATGGCGGGGCCGAGAGCCGGGTTCTTGGGCTCATCGGAAAGAGCATTTCTCATTGTTTAGCTTTCCTGCCTCAGCTGGCTCCTCCCTTTAAAAACAAGCGCACAAAAAGCAAATGTTTAAAGGTAGTTTCGAGGCCCTTGATTGGCTGTGGCCGCCATGTTGCCTCAGCTCGCCTCGCCATTGGCCCGATGCTCGCTCCGGGAGATCATCGTCTGCTGCTTGTGCGTCGCGAGGACATGGCTCTCGAAAATTGCTGCTTCTTGACGTGTTCACGGCTTGATGATCACTTAAGATATAATTACGCTTTAGTTAGGAGCAGTAGGCGGATGCGCGATCATGTTACTACGAGCGCGGCGCGTCATCGGAGCCGTCTTTAGCCCTCACTCCGCCGACAGCGAGACTGCGGGCAGGAACGACGTGCTAGCGTACTCGTAGCGACGTGCTTCGTCGCAAGCAACGAAGCTGTAAGCGGCGGCACGGTCAGATTACTACGAGTGGCTGCACCGGATGCACGATCAGATTACTACGAGTGCGGCGCGACATCGGAGTCGGCCTTAGCCCTAACTTCGCTGACAGTGAGACTGCAGGCAGGAACGACGCGCTAGCGCATCCGAAACAACCCGCAGGTTGTTTTGGATGCACTAGACACCCTTCGCTCCTTCAGAGCACATGACGATGACGTAGCAATGGACCACTTTTTCCAGTGCAAAGGCAGAGCTTTGAAGTTGTTGCATGACAAGGGTCGGCAAAGTTGACCGACTTCTGGCAATAAATTTTCGTTCTTCTGGTCAGATCACTGTTTTTATGTCTCATACTCGTGGCAATGAAATTCTCGCAAAAACTAAATTTTTCGGTTTCCCCGGCGATTTCGTTAATGCGGGTTTCGACTGTAGTACTTTGCCGAGCATAAATACGAGTGAGTCCGGTTGAGAAATAAATCTTGGTGAGTCTGAGTTCGAGCGAGTCCGAAGGGCAAAACATATTTCATGAGTGAGTCGAGTGAGGTTCGTACTTTTTTTGCCGATCTATGGTTTTATTTCCTCAACTTTTGTATTACTATCAGCTTAATGTGGGCTCCCGTTTATACTTGTGCCAACTCGCATACACTTCAATGCCCCAGAATTCGTACGCCAGTTTAATGTTGTTCATCAGAGGCGCGAGTTATGGAGGAAGGTGTGTGCCACAAGCTCCCTATCTCCAACCTCAGAAGCACTTTCCAGGAAGTTCATGATAAAATACTTCATGTGAACTATTCCTTGTAATAAAAATGTTCTCGGTGGCTTGATACTACTGAGACTTCATATTTGAAAGTAGGAAATCTAAAGATGCCAAGTACAGCAGGGATTACGCTAAATATTGGTGTTAAAGAGCATTCACACAGAGTTCGAAGAAGCCAATCGTGCGATAATGTGCTCAACGAGTCAGCTTATTCTGAATTACTCAGAGTCAGATAGAGCCGTGAGTCTTGAGTCTGAGTGAGTTCAAGTAAGTAATATTTTCGCGAGTCTTGAGTCCCAGCGAGTTGGGCTGGAAAAATATTTCGTGAATCTGAGTCCGAGCGAGTCCGGTTGACAAAAATTGTGGTGAATCCGAGTCCAAGTGAGTCCAAAGGCCAAAAATGTTTCACGAGTGAGTTTGAGTGAGCTTCACATTTTTTGCCAACCTATGGAAGAACTAATCAGGCAGAAATTCACAACAGCAAGGTGTCTTACTTTAGTGTCGACCACAGCGGCGATTGGCATGACGTCGAAGCAGGCATTTATCTGCTCCCACACCTCTACGCCAACCCGTTCTCCAAACTTGTTCACACACTCGCTGCGCAAAACAAAAGTTCAAGGCAGGAGAAAGAAGTATGAGAATTCCTCTCGTGTGAGACACCATTTTTTGCAATTCACGGCTATTTGCATAAGTTATTAAACGAGTTACATGCAATAAATTTTTTTTAACCCCGTAAACTGTAAAACATCTGAACTTTCTCACACTGCTTGCGTGTAGCTATGCAGTGCACTTTCACATTCACACACTTGTCCAATTATTTACTCAGTTTTTAGAATATTTTCAGTCCTGAAAATGTATCGAAGTCAACTGTTATACAAAAAATAGGCATAAGAATGTCAAATGGTCTAACAGGCAAGCAATAGTACAGCAATCAATAACCACGTAGTATTCAAATAACCATAATATAATTATTATATAAACAACCGCATTTCATACACCATAACTTGGTAACAAGCAACCATACTTTCATAACCATACACAAAAGCCTATTTGCTGGGAAAGCTTGGAGCCAGAACTGATACCGATTTGAGCATGAGGCAGATGTCAGCATAACTTTCTTGGCATTTCGCTTAAAGAAACCTCCGCATAAGGATATCCCTCAGCATGATGCCAGAAATCTGTCACACTTATTCCTAGTAGTGCTTAGCTCTATCCTGAAGCATACTATTGCACAGAAGCTGCATTTAAAAGGTACAGCTTCAATCAGGATATGTACACAATCCAGTCGGCTACCACAGTTTCCTAGTAATCGAAATTCCCGAACTTGTGCACACGATCAGGATGCTACGGCTATGAAACCACCGCAGCATAAATTCTAAATACAATCCAATAATACCGTTGTGATATGACAAGAGAGTAAATATACGCTCAAGAGGTATGACATGTGCGCCAGTTATGAAGCGATTATTCCATTTGCTCAACGCTTCAGGTTTCGTGCACAAAACGCACACAGGTGCTTTAGGTTTGGCGTCTAGAAATCAAATAATTTGACAGAGGAGCATGTGAGTTTTTTCTTGAGCTTACGTGTAGAAGGTGAACATCTTCTGCACGCTTCGCACCTCGTGGTTGCCTCTGAGCAGATAGAATTTGTCAGGGGCCAGTATCTTCTGAGCGAACAGATGTGCTATGACCTGTTGAAAAACATGGGGAAGGCAAAAATGAAATTAAATATGAACTTATGTGTGTTACATACTGAGAAGAATAACAAGTTATTTTATGCTCCAAACCAGCTCCTTGCACTGAGCCTAATAAGTATCACACAACACATTTTTCAGCATTATATACAACAACAAGCGTGTTACCACAGAGGCTAGTTTGAATGTAGTATATTTTAATTTCTTCAACAATTAGCAATGGGTGTTTAAACAGACCTAATGTACCTTATAAAAGGTACATTAGGTCTGCTTAAACACCCATTGCTAATTGTTGAAGAAATTATAAATATACTACATTCAAACTAGCCGCAGTTTTTGCACAGACATGAGAAATGAAATGTGGCTGCAATATATTTATGTGAACATTAAAACTGCTGCAATGCCATGGCTAAACTTCATAATTAGGCGAAGAATGACAGCTTTCAAGCGGTTTAACTATTTCTATTCACAAAGTGAGAGCTAGTAAAGTCACCTTAATGCAATACAGTTGGCGTACAATTTCTCGGACCCTCAAGGGACCACGAAAGCATCCGAAAAATCGGGCTGTCAGGAAATACGAATGCAAGCAAAAACATTTTTTCAATAGGTGTTTCTCGCTAATGAAGAGGGTCAAGGCAGGAGTACAGGATTGTCATTGCGATTCAGCAAAGGCATCATTTAGGTGGCTCTGAAAAGAGCCATTTATATTAAAGATCCGATGCGGCCAGCGCTATCACATTTGTGAACACTTGGGCACAAAAAAAAATAAAAAGTCGCTTATTTTCGTTTGCACGGCATTCCACTTGTCCGCGATTATGTCTGCTTTAATTTCAGCCAACATTATGCTGCCACTGTACACTAATGACAGTGTCAGTGCTCGCATCAATGCTGAGCTTGTTGGCCGCGTAGGTTCTGCCTCTTCGATCTCCGTGTCGGAGTCGTTGGAATACTCCGTAACCTGATGAATGATTTCGTCATCGGTCAATTCTGCACACAGCACAAGGTCTTTGTCAGCGTTGGTGAAGCCTTCAAAGGTTATCCCGGCTGAAATTGAAACACCGGCAGCATGCAGATTGTTGAAAAGAACGGCCGTAAGTGGACGTTCGTCGCACACACTATTTTCTTCGGGCTAGACGGCCGTCTCGGCATCCGGTATGAAGCTTGCGCTGGATTGCAGCATTTACAGTTTCGAGGTTGTCAAGGGCACAGCAGCCGCAGCATGGTGGGTTCGAGGGTACGAAAACAACCAAAATGCTGATGTCGATGGTGACTTCGAGCCCGCTGTTAACAGTAGAAAGTCCAGAAAATCGGATGGCAAAAGCTATAAACGTTCGCAATTTCAGACTTTTTAATACATTGGCTATATGGGGAACTTGACGGTGCGACAGATAAGTTTGGAAAATCAGGCATGTCCGCAATTTCGGTCGTTCCAGAAATCGGACGTCGACTATAACTGCAGAACCGCACAGCAAAAACATCAATGTCATGTCAGCCTTTGTCAGTTTTTTTGCAACATTCTGTTTTTTATATTATTCGGGAGAACTCGAGCTCTACTTTATAAGTAAAAGACAGGAAAACGTACAAATAACACTGAGACTCACCTCCACACCATGCTCTCCTCGGTCAACATAATCACCAAGGAAGAGAAAATTTGCCGGAGTCAGCACAGGCCCCATTCGCCAGAGCGCCTTCTCAAAGCACACCAGGTCCCGGTAATTTCCGTGAATGTCGCCTGATAAAGGCAGCAGTCAAAAGAACAGAGTTATGCAAGGGCACCGCAAAAGGTTCTTTTTACCATACAGCGCAGAGTTTTTCAAAAGTGCATACAAGAAATGACGAACGATACAGCAGTTATAATTAAATACTGTAACAGTTGGCACCACACCTGGAAGCACTTCTTGTGAGCTGGTTTGAGTCATGTACTGGAGACCCTCACTAAATAAAAATGTCAGCTATAATGGAACGACTGCCTTACATATGATTGGTTTCATACTTCAATTCTGTACTTCTGTTCATCAGTCACGGAAACTCATGCTAAAAGCAACCTACTTTCCTGGTTCCTTCATGTTCCATTTAATGAGTCTACAGTATACAAAACAGGAGCTTGTTTTAAACAGAGTGGTACTTCTGATCTCCCAAGACAACCATGCCACATAGGAAGCCTCACATAAAGCAGGAAGAGCTTGCTATCATCACTATCACACAAGTTGTGTGAAACCCTACAACATCCCCACAATCAGTTTGGTCTCCATCAAGTGTCAAGGGAGTAGCTGCCGCTACTTCTCGGGCATGATCTTGTATGCGCTCAGTATAATAGAACATCCGTTGTTGCGTCACATGATCGATACAGGCTTATGTAAACGTCATGAAAGAGCAAGCCTTGACCAACTGCGCGGGGCGAGGGTGAACATTCTAATAAAGAATGCGTATGAGACTGTGCACCTCGCTTTACCCAACTGGTTAAATACACTAGACCGCAGCAGACCTTGTGCCTGCCAGCCAGTAACACACAAACCTTTTCTTTCTTTTTTTCTTCTTTTTTGTACCTTGTACATTTATTTTAAGCAGATCTTGCAAGAATGCCCTCGACAACTAGCACGCGTATGCAATGCAACAGCCACACATATAGTAACTGCTTTCTCAATGCAGACAGTTGTCCATCACATTTTATCATCACATATAGTCATACAGAAGTGAGAATTTGAAGGTGTTGGAAATGGTCACATCCTATCCTTTCAATGCACACACACACACACCATCAGCTTCCACATGGCACATCAATGTGGAGTACTTCCACATAGGGTGAGTGCAGTGCACAAAGGTGCAGACAACAGAACGCAGATACAGGTACTAGCAGGTTCGATGCACCTAACTTGAACAGCGCATCTATTGGATCGCTCGTCCAGATGTGTTTCACTGTTTGCCTGTTTGAACATAAAACAACCAGCCTAGCTAGTAGTAACATTCACGCGAGACTTACCAAGGATGTACGTGGGCACGCTGAGCTTCAGCAGACGCGGCTCGGTGAACATGATGTCTCGCGTCTGCCGGCACATGGCTAGCAGGCAGCGTGCCAGGGCCTCATGGTCCACCGCGCCCCAGCTGAAGGCATCCTTAGACATGCGGCCCGCTCCGGGACGTCCCTCTGAGTTGTCCTTGCGAATGGCTCTCTCGAAGTAGCGCAGACCCGCTAGCATCTCGTTAGCGTGGGACTTCTGCGCTGACAACCACGACATGCATTTAGCTCAAACACTTTATCGTTAAAACAAACAGCCACTACTTCAAATAAAGCATTCAGTTGCAAGCTAGCACTCAGGCTTTTCGTCCTGTGTTTCGGGCTATTCAACACTCAAGATGTACCAATAAGACCAAATGAACGTGCTAACATTGTGCTCTTTGACAACTGACCATAGTTGAGGTGAACAGGAAGATGACTTAACGAAACAAACTTAGGTCGGGGATTTTTGTTGAAACAATGAACCACTTTTGCCAATAAAGCTTTCAAGTTGCAAGACAGTACTCAGGTTCTTCATATACTGTCTTTGTGCCATTCAATATTCCAACACGTGCTGATAAGCTCAAATGTACGAGCTAACATTCTGCTGTTTCATAACTGACCACGAAGCAAGAAATAACACATTTTCTTGAATATTAATCGCAATAACACATTTTCTTGAATATTAATCACACTTCTGCTTTAAGCCCACAAAAAAATAAAAAAGCTTTAATAGCCCATGAATATATCCCACAACCCCACTTTTCGAGCACATTTTTTGGTGCTGGCTATATACAAGATATAATGGTATCTAGGAAGGGAAGCTCCCGTTATAATGACCATCTGCAAGCAATCAGATAATCTAATAACAATAGCATACATTAATGAAGGCTTCGGAACTGGTGGTGCCTTGCAGCAATTAGCCGCAACTATGGTGCAGGAAAATGGAGGGTGGCGGGGGGGAGTGGGATGCAACCAAGTTTTCAAGCACCCCTGCATATGCTCTTAGGCAGCATTCTTGAGCAGATGACAGGGGTGTTCTCATCAGTGAACACATAATTTCTTAACATCCTTTTTTTTGTTTTTTGTTGCATCAGTTTCTGTGAGCTTACACAAGGAGTCTGTGGCAACAAAGCAGCAATCAAGCAAGATTAAACGCGCTCCATGTCTCCATTCTGTACGACAGTGGTGAAACAGGAGCAACACGCGCAAGCAGTTCCCTCGGCAAATGAAATGGAGGTAATTTCCTCGTCTGCTGCCAGATGCCGCTAATATAATGCAACTCTCTAGGACCGTGACATTACCTGGTCATCTGAAATAGCAGAGTTACGCCTCTTAAATTTTTTTCACTCCGTGGAACTGACCGAGGTCAAGGTTAGCAGGAAGACGTCACTCCCACGTCATCAGCTGTGGCCTGACAAAGAACAGGCCTGTTTATAACAATTACTTATATTACAGATATTTGTCTCTTGCAGGCACAGGCTATGGCAAAACCTCATGTTCTGCCTTTGCGCCTTTCCAGGTTGCCTCACTGTGGTCAATAATTCATTATCAATATGTACATCAGGGTTCCTTATGTAAAACAGTGTCTGGCACTTTGATATTGGCTCTTGGCAGAGAAGGGAAGCACGAGATCTCACTTGGTTGAACGAATCCATCGAAGGCAGTCTCTCGAACCGCGTCTTTTCGCCCAGTCGAGAACTCTTTGTGAGAGCGGCTGTGCCTGTAGAAAAAAAAAAGTTGTTGAAACATGCATTTAGTCAGTGAGAGCGCATTGGGAAACTTCACATTAGTTGGTATGAAAAAAAGTAAATGAGCAGGCCACAGACATCAACAGCAACTTATAATCAAACAATGCCACAGGGCATTGGCAGTCAGCAGGGGTGTTGCAAAAGGGGCACCTGCAAAAAAGGCACAAATTACAAGCGGTCTTGACCTCGAAGGGTAAAATATTCCCGATTTTCGGGCCATTGAATTCAATTGCCCTGCGTTTGCACGACATACCTTCTCTTACAATAATTTCTTACCTAGTTGGTAAACTTTCTGTCATTCCAATACAGTGACCTCTTGAGCAGGAGCACTTCATCACTAGCGCAAAGTACTAAAAGCTCTCATACTGGGATGCTTACTAATGCTCGCTGCACGTCGTACTTACAGGCGAGTGTAATCGGCGAACCCGCTCCACTGTGTTGAAGCGTGTTGGCCCGATTGCAGTGGCTCAGAAACTGAGTAAACCATCACTCCTATTATTGGGAACGTGGGTGCACCGTAAGTACCTAGAGGCTGGGTACACCATTTTAGTGTACAAAACGCTTCGCTATTCTATAACTCTGGCTGTTCATAACCGTGATCACCAGAGAGCATGCCACTATTCATGCTGGATAGCAGCCACGTTGTTTATGTCTGAGCAGTTATTTACCTCATTTGCACCTAAGTACTATATACTAATTACTGTCTGTAACTGTGGCCCAATATAAGTTAGCGGACACTGCTTCTAGCCAAAAATGAAGAACACACGTGGTACCTACTGCTTCAGCCATCCCCGCAATCATTAAAAGCAATAGACAACTTTCTTTTATTGTGGAGTGACAGTTGAAAAAGACCACTTATCTTTACTCAACAATTTTACCTTTATCTCTGACATCATCCGTTAACACCCCTTGTAGAGCACCCTAAGCAAAAGCGTTGAGCATCTTGAACAAAGAAAGGGGAATTGATGAAAGGCTCATCTTCTTTGTCACATACAACTTTACGAAACCAAGAAAAGCATAGGGGACACAGTTTGTAGTCTTTCCAATTTCGCCACTGGCAGGGACAGAACCTACAACCACCAAGTAACACGTGCAATGTTCTACCAATTGCGCAACAGCAGCAGTCGTCTTCTAGTCCACTTTGTTGGCTATTTCTGTGCATGTTATCCTGAGAGTATTAGCCTGCACCACTTGTAGCCACGAAAGCAAAAATGGAATGCTCTGTTTTGCCAGCTGGTGTACCATGGCTAGGAGTCCTTTTACAAGATAGCAGCTGACCAATAGTCCCTCGCATACTACCTGAAGGCATCAAGTCTGCCAGAACAAGATCCTAGCTATGAACGAATGAATAAAGAGGCATTGGTCAAAGAGTCATCATCTTTGTTAAGTACAACAATCCATTTAGCGTTTTGGAAATCTTTTCACTGCGCTAAAGCTTACCTGTGACACAGGTATTAGCCATGGTTGCGGGATGTCGAATCGTGGCAATTGTAACTACCATATTCACTCGATTGTAAAGCAACCACGATTTGTATGCGAGGGGTGACTTTTCATTGCGTCCAGGAAGATAATATATAAATTCGGTATTCGATAGCAACGCAAGGGTCGACCATAGGTATGGAAAAATATGGAAAAAAGTGATCTTCTTCTTCACACTACGTTTGAGTAGATACACTACACTAACAGCTAGCTAACAAGCATCTCTGCATGCCAAGATTCGGTCACATTGCTGCGAGAACT
The DNA here is from genome assembly GCA_013436015.1 of Rhipicephalus annulatus. Taxonomy (NCBI): domain Eukaryota; kingdom Metazoa; phylum Arthropoda; class Arachnida; order Ixodida; family Ixodidae; genus Rhipicephalus; species Rhipicephalus annulatus. Next base: position 159,433 of record WOVY01012537.1, read on the forward strand.
CACCTTCAAGTTGCCAAAGCGAGAGGACGTCCACGAGGGTGCCGGTACGACGCACCTTCACCGAGTGAGTTGCCAGCTCGTACTGACCGACCTGATGAGGAAAACGGCTGGTGGCATCAGCTGACACTGAGTCTTCTACAGCCGCTGCAGGCAGGATAGAATGTAGGGTGGGAAGACGTCGGTTGACTAAAACACCAGGACTCTCTCAAAAACAGAGGTATCTCATAGCGCTACAGCTGTTCTCATGTTACAGTAGGTTAGAACAGGAAATTCCAGCAAACAATCCACACAGCCCACACACATCACAGGCCTGCTATCAGACCTATAGTTGGTTAGAGCTTAAGAAAAAAAGTCAGCCCAACCCACGACCATCGCTATCCCTCCCACAAACAATTTGCAAAAATGCTCCATCCAGGAGGACTTGCTAATCTTTAGGACATCAAGCACCTGTCGAGTTTTTCGAACGGTTGACAATACCAGACAGACACACTATCAAGTCGCAGGGTTTAGGTCAAGCACTTGAACGCCCTCGTAAGTTACGTCATGGATTCTAAGACTGCTGGTCAAACAAATGTAATGTTTTAGGCAGAAACAACAACGCTTCTTAATATGCGTAGCATTTTATTAGCTGAGAAAAAGTACCTTCGGTTCAAGCACAAACCAACAAGCATTAATGAGCTTCACGGGTAAAGAGCAAGCATGTCGCGATTCTGTGGACGGAGCTCATATTTTTTTCTTAATTTGTAATGGAGTATAGCCGCGCTCATACAATGTATAGGATTCTCAGCCCGTACGACTGTGGCACTTATCCCTAAGTAATCACAAGCACCTCAGAGCCAACAAGTTTTTCGAATGCCATATATTAGAAGAGGCCTAGATTCGAAAATAGGGTACTAGAATCTTACGAAATGAATTCAATTGCTCTTCACGAAAGAAGTTAACAAACCACACTCACACACAGCACTCTGGTCCATGTTGTCGGTGCCTATGGTTGGGTGGAACATTTTGGACCTCTTGGTGGTGGGCTCAATGAGCGACTCCTGTGTGCTGCAACGATTAAAAGAGAAGAAAACCCACAAGGAAACTTCATTTTCGGGGAAGCAACATAACTGCATGGTGTTGCACAATTTTAAGAGTGTGATGACAATGTTGAAGCACAGCAACTGACCAAGAAAAACAGAGGGAGATAAAGAATCAGCACATCATATTTGGAAATGAAGAGGTGTTCTTGTTGAGGAGCCAAGAAAAAAATAATAAACAACCGTTAGTGTCGATATTTTACTGCACAGCTCCACAAAACGTTTTTGTGCATGATCCCCGCCATACTTCCTTAACATCGCCGGCAATGACTCAAGCAAGTAATTTCTTTAAGTTTGGTCATTTCTTCATAACACAATGAATACTTCCACACCAATAACTTTTCGCACGTATCACACCCATCACTCTTCAGACCCTCTTCGATTTTGACAATCTGTAAACTTCAGTCCTTCGAGCACATGCACATAGTAGCATTTTCAAATTTTACACTTTCAGCATTTCCGGAATCGCCTAATGTTTAGGATCGATGTTCAATGCTAGGTGACACACTGCCAGGTAAGCAGAACCATCGCAAGTACAGTTAAGTACATTAAGAAAAGTCTATAACAGAAGACTTAGCAGAGCAATCGATAGAAAACATAAGACTTGACAGAATCACTCACTACTTCTTCTTGAGCGTGGGCAGCACTGAAGACGGCGACCGGAACAGCAGCGACGTGCCCCTGAACTTGAGCTGTCCGACAGCCAGAAGAAACTCATTGAGAGGCAGGTGTCCACCAGTGGGCAAGTTAAAGCTCCTGTCTCACAACATGCACAAAAACAATACTTATTACTACACAACACTCATTCCTAGTACAGTGACAAGCATTTCTGCAAAAACAAACCAACTTCCTTTTCCAGTATCGTGTGCGTTAACACAGCTTTCTTTTTTCTAGTAACGTAAAAAAATATCCACCACAGTGACAGTTGGCAGCCAGGAATAATGCAGGAATAGTAAGTCAAAAGGAGCTTTCAGCTTATATGTTTCCATAGATTCTCTCTTGAAACTGGACAATACGGATGTTAAAAACAGGAAAACATAGGTGAGAAACGTATCTGTGGTTATTCTGCATTGTACAACCTACAATAGCGGTGCAAAACAATGTCGAGAAAGAACTCACACAGCACTCGTAGCAGTGAACTTGTCCAGCGCCGCCTCGTCCATGGTGATCCCTCTCATGAGTTGAATGTCCTTAACCATTTTTCTGCAGACCAGCAAGAAAAGCAGCAAAGAAGCACATTGTTGTCAAGAAAACACAGAAGTGCACACTAAGAAACATTTTAAACACCTTTTTTTAAAACAGGAGCTCAACAGAAGCTCGAAGCTTTCCCTCCGTGTGAACAAGGAGGTAAAGACAAACCGCAGGCAGAAAGATGGACAAATTTTGTGTGAGCAGTATTGAATGATGGTTTAGCCAACTGGGAGCACGGGGGTAAACACAGACACAAAGCAAAGAGGAGGCACACAGCATCAGCGCTCGTGCCGTGCGCCTCCTCTTTGCTTTGTGTCTCTGTTTACCCCCACGCTCCCAGTTCGCTGAACCATCATGAATTACCAACTAGCCCACCTTTCCATCCTATTGCAGTATTGAATACTACTAGCGCGTACTTTGGTTAACTGCCACTTACACACAGTGATTCTTTTAGAACTGACCTACCTCACTGAGCTGTAGTTTTTTTTTTTACCTGCAATACGATTTTAATGCTGTTTACAGCAAAATATTCAGGGAGAGCAAAAATTTCATGGCCCTTCCTGTTTTTTATGTGCATTGCCAGAACAATAGAATGCAGAAAAAAAAAAAAACATTTCTATGGAACGTGTAAAAATCACTGCCAATACACCGTGGAGTGTTGCACCCAACATGGAGCGGTGACTTCAATTAAGCCTACGCCAAGAGCGTGTTCATATCTGACCATGTAGCAGGGTAGGTCACTATGTGATTGTTAACGTTTGCAAACCTTTGCAAACCTTTACTGGTCACTTTTTGTATGCAAATGACATTGTTTTAAATGTTTTATAGTTGCAAGTCTTCTCTCTTTGGGTAGCATTTGATGGTTTGTGTTATTACTTCTTCATTCTCTTTTTTTTCTGCAATGCCCATCCAAAAACACAACAGGCCGTTAAATTTTTATCGTTCCGGAATGTTTTGCCACAAATGGCATTAAAATCAAATACTTTGTAACAACACGACAGCCCAAAAAAATAGATCAGCTCTAAAAGAATCACCGTGTACTTTACAATCAGTACATTGTTTTTTTAATTAGGATATAGTGGATAGTAGCTATCTGAATAGGTCTTACCATGCCATTGTTAGATGAGCATACTTGCTAAATTTAATTAACAAATGCATTCTAATGCGACAGCATATCAACAACCTGAAAATTTGGAAGCATTATGAGCAGGGACAGTAAATAGGTGGAACCATCATTGCTCTACCGTAAAGCAGAAGCATGATACTCTACTCCATTTTGGGGTGGCGAGGGAAGGTTTGCAAAAGGCATCATCACTTTGCATTCCATGGTGTTGAAATAAGGAATGATGAAGGACAGAGGCAGAATAAAATGCAGGGACATCAGCCTTTGTCCATCCTTTAAAACTGGCCAAGTGAAGTTATTTTCTGAGGCAAATGCACAAACACAAAAAGAGGGCCTAATGCAGCAAGCTGTTAGCGACCAAGTACCATTTGAATGTCGCTGCACAGAGGATGAAATAACGCAAAGTTCAATGGAAGATAGAGTAGATGAAAGCTTGGAAGAGAAGAAAAAATTTGAAAAATGCGGTGCCCCTGGAGCCAACGTTCCAACAGGTGGTCTTGTCATTTGGAAGGCTGAAACTGAAACTTCAAGGCTGCATCAATTGCAGCCTTGAAGAATTTTATCTCTGCATGAGGGGAATGATGTCACAAAAAAGTAACCCTACTAAACTTTCGTTTAGTATACTGTCAAGGGGGCCAGCTTGCCTGAACTCGGAATACTCCATGATGCCATCGCAGTTGGTGTCGTAGAGGCGGAATATGTGACGGCAGCGCTGCTCCCCAGGGTTCCCACCGTGCTGGGTTCCTGGTTCCATGGCTGCCAGACCTAGTACGAGCTCCTTGTAGGTCAGCGCGCCACGATTGTGCACATCCATCGCTCTGAGCACACCAAGAAAAACAACAGTTTGGATTCATTAGGGCAAAAAACAACAGTTAAAGGAAAACCCAAAGCTTTGGCCTCACAGCTGAGCTGACCCTCGCAAATTTGCTCTCTTTGCCCGTGCACTAAAAGAATGTTCTCTTTGCCCGTACACTAAACGACACAGTCTTGTCACATTCCCATAATAAGACACAACAAAAGTTAAGGGTTAAACGGTAGGTTAAGCTTATATGGCACTAAGAAAGTTTGTTTTATGAAGATGTGGAACTGAGATGTCTTTTTAAAAACATTTTTCGATTCATTTCGTCAATGTAATACAGCTATGATCTCTCTAGAGAAAATGTAAGGATTTATAAATGTTAACATTTTTCTAACACAACCAGTGAGTGCCGGCAGCATAGCCAAACAGTACTCATCTTACTAGCAGCTTAACTTTTTTTGGCAAAAGCAGAATGCGCCTGTGAGAGAACTCACCTGAACAAGTCGGACAGCAGTGGCGACCGCTCCCAACCTAGGCTGGTGACGTACCTCTGGAATGTTGCTTCGTTCATGTACATGCTCGGTTTAGTAAATTTGAAGAAGTCAAAGCGTACAGCATCTTGCTCTGCGAGAAGAAGCATTAATACAAGAGACTCAAGGGGAGAACAAGACAATTCAACATATTTATGCGACTTCTGAAATACTGTACAGTAATAACATTAAACACACAAAACTTATGCAGTTTTACTTATGCCTTTGATGACACAAATTTTTCATTAGCATATAAAAAAAAGAAAAGGTATGAAGAACATACCCGACAGAGCAAAATGCTGCAGTATCAATGTACATATTCGCATATAATATTTAAAAATTCGTATGCCAGGTACAAATAGGCATTTGTAGAGTTCCACATATATATCTTACAATAATGTAATGTGAGTATGACTCAGTCATTTTACTAATATATTTGCCACTTAGATAGAGGCCCTAATTTGGTTAAACACTGTTACGACCGTCATCAGTATTGAAGTTTTTCGACCTTTGTGAACGGGACGAAAATATTTCAACGCATTCCAAGCAAGGGTGTGCCATCAAGACGGGTTGATTTCCTCTCGGCAAAACCTGAACAAGGGATTCGGGACTGGTTCGCGCAAAGAAAACGCACGAGCCAAGAGTGACCATTGTGAGCTCGACTCAAGAAAAGCCATTGTATTTGCTGCGAGCAAGGCTTTCGAGGCAGAGAAGGAGGCAGCTGGGCCATTTTCGAGGTCACCGAGGATCTGGAAATCTTGGAAACAGCATGGTACTTGCAGTTCAGGCTGAAAGCTAAAGCCAAACTGGTTGTGGCTGCATCTTGTGAGGAGAAGCGGCGGATATGCACAGCTAAGCCACAGCTTCTAGCAAACAAACAGGAATGGAATGTGGGGTTGAAGGAAAGGAAAGGGCACTATCTGCTGTAGCCCTTGCGAGAGCCCGCCACGACAACGAGGGATTAGTCGACCACTCCTCCTTCCCCCTTTCTCCATAAGATCGGCTGAATGGGGTGGCATATGTTGACGATATGCTGGCGCACCACTACATTTTCCTACCCAAACAGTCAGGCAAGTTTGACACGTGTACTGGCAGCCGGTTTTTCGAACCTCCCCTAACTGCCAGAAGAATCTTGGAAACCAATATCATCGGACGAGCGCGAAACTTGGTGACGTGTGCAAAAACGTCGGTGCAGTGCGTTTGTGACCATATTTGGGCATCGTGTAGACTGTCCCTTCTCCGCATGCATTGTGTGGTGTCTTTCCTCTCCTCCGTGGGTGGAGCACCCAGACCATGGAGCGCCCTATTGGTGGAAACCGCGGACAATGCGCCCAAGGTTGGCAACGAGGTGCTATATAAGCCGAAGACTTTCGTGTATTTCAAGTTCCACAGTTCAACAGTTCTCCTGTACAGTTTTTGACGTCTCGTTCTCCTTCTCAGTTACTAACCATGTAAATGAATAGTTGTCGCTTTACGAGCGCCTCATCTGACTTGTTCGACGATGGGTCCTAGGATAAGGGTCCGCTACCAAACTGAGACCCGCGGGACCCGGAGTCGCAACAACACATAGAGCTTCCTAAAATTAACTACAAGAAACTTTGATGCTGCGATAGTTCAGCAACCATGGGAATGATGGGTAGTACATGGATTTGCTTAGTTTTCGTACTTGCGGGCCTTGAACGCACTTGCGACCTCGTTTATTACTGTGCTTCAGTTTTGTTTCGAATTAAAGGACAAATGGTTATAAATTTCGCGAGCCGATTTGAAATGGTGAGCCTAGAAGGTCCAAGTATTGAAGTGCAACTGCTGAACATTTATCGATTGTTGCTTTGTGACACAGCAACTTCAAGCCACGGCTCTAACCTGAGCTGAAAGTACGAAAACTAGACAAATCCGTGTACTACCCATCATTCCCATGCTCGCTGAAGCGCCATGCGTTGCAGCTCCCATAGACACTAGTGCCAGAGTTCCCTCTAGTGGATCTATAAGAAACTCTATGATTAAACACACCTAAGCTCAGGACGAAGTGCATGTAAACTCGACATTAAAATTCATAACGTTGCCTTGAAACTCCTATCGCCAATAGTGACCACCATATCTTGGCATCTGCACCCACCCCAGTTGTCTAGTGACTATGACGCTTCATTGCTGGCCTGTAGGTCTGCAACGGCACTTCTTATCTGCTGGTAACCTTCTGGTGCTTTTACTGTCCAAAGATTCTCTGCTCTATGCATTACGTAGCCAGCCCAGGTCAATTTCTTTCACTTGATGTCAACTATATATCTGATCATTCTCTGGGCCATTCTATCCACCTCTAATCTCTTAATGTTTCTCATATAATTGTTCATTCCACTGCACACTGCATTGTTCACAACTTTTGCTCCAGTTCTCTTGTCATCCTCTATGCTTTAGCCCCTAATGTTACAACTGGTAGTATGCAGTGGTACAACCATTATTTATCTGGGAATCTGCGTATCACGAACGTATACGACCTAGCCTACATTCCGATGCCTGTGCAGCTTGAATTTCAACAAACCTTGTTGGCCAAACTTCGCTGACTCCAGCATCTGCTCGATCTGTGATTCTCGGGCGGGCACGCTGGGTCGAGTGGGCGAGCCCTGTGCCGTCAGAGGCGTGCTAGCGTTCATCTCGAGAAACTCGCACGGCACGGGCGGTTGCCGGTTTTGAAGCAGCAGCTTGCAGAGCTCGGCGGGCTCCCCCCCGAGGAACGGCAATGGCCGCACCTTCACCATGCGCTGAATTTCCTCGGCAGACACCCATTGGATGTGTATCGGGTTCGCCTGCATTGCACCATAAAAGAACAGAAAGTCTCATAAGGGTTGATTTTTCACCGCCATTAAAAAGGTCCTAAACCACAGTGGTGGCCATCAAGGGTAACTGACCGGATTTCCAGTGAAGGCAAACGCGTGAGGGGGAAACAGAAAGTTAGGTGGCAGATAAGATTACGAAGCTTGCACGTATAACGTGACAGCAGAGAGCACAGAACTAGGTTGATTGGCGGAACATGGTAGAGGCCTTCGCCCTGCAGTGGGTATTGTCAGACTAATGATGATGATGATGTGAAAACCACTCCCTGGCATTCGTGAGCGAATAGCTCAGCCAAATCTTGCTGTCGTGCATGGCAAGAAGTTTAGAAGCTGAGCGCGAAGTTGCCATTTTTCGCTTTCACAGTGCCTTCTTTTCAAACAAAGAACTGTGCTCACTTTTTTTTTTCTTTTGAGCTGCCAGCAGGTGCTGTTTGATGTCGAAGAACAAATAGCATACTATTGCTATTAGCCAATAGAAATCAGAAATGACGTTTAGATCAAATGCACTTATTACCATGAGGTCCCATCGTGTGCAAGTGCCATGCATTTAAAGTCTGCTACCATTAAGGCATAGCCACCCTCATGCACACAAAAATCACAATAGTACAGAGCGGTGACATTTCATCAAAAGCTCTCAAAATGGTGATGCACGCTGACTACCTTCCCTTCGTGCTAGCCTTCATTTTATAGTTTCCGGCATGATTGTCGAGATAGAAAAAGACAAAAAAAAAAAGCCTTAAAGTGCACCACAAATCTCTAAAAATCCACGTAATCTTCACGGATTTTAGATACTATTGTAGCAATTGATTCGTGAAGCAATGAATTCCAATAGTGAGGTCATTTAATAATTGCTTGAAAAAGTGGTTCAGAATCCCTTTGCGGATTGTATCCAAGGCTGCAGTTCATTTACCCGTCCCTAGTTAAGTGGAAAAATTACCCATGACTTGCATAAAATGTACAGCTGTCGAAAGAGCACACACAAATTATGGGAGGCAAATGATTGACAACCAAATCATGACAGACTGTAATGTGTACCCAGCAATGATTGACACAGTCATGTACCAACTCTTGAAATGCTGAACTGGAAATTCAGATCCTTCTCAAAATGTTAGATATTCTGTAAAGTTCTGTCTCGATTATGTCGTTTTCAGTCTCCCATGTTTCTGTTAACGAATGTATATCTGTGAATATATATATGCATATATGTACATACATATGTTTGTATTTACAGTAGTATTTCTTGCTATGCTCTTATTTGTGGCAACTATTTTACATCCACTCAGTCTTGAAACTAAAATCCATTACTCTGTAGTGTAAAACTGTATATTTCAAAATTGTTTAGTAGCTAACATAACCACTACTTTTGCAATCTGTACATTTCGGTGTACTTTCATTTGAGGGAAGCACGCCTGCTGTGAGGTCCAGCGCAGAGAGGTTCAAATCAAGGGCCCGACTATTTCCTTTGCCCCAAGCGTGGGCAATGCATCACATTGTATTACCGAAAAAAATTAACAAGTGAAAGTTAATAAGGTGCTATCAGTCTATCAACACTCTGAAGCAAGACAAGTTTGATTGCTTACGTGCAAGCTGAGTTGTTTGCAACGAAATATTATCCTCCAACCCATCTTTGGCGTTCCCTATTTTTTAATCTAGCTGCACAAGCTTAAGACCAGCTACAAGTGCTCTACTATCCAAAATATGCTACCTCAAAGTAACAACCTGTTTCATTTCATCTTGTTCAATTCCAGGCTCTCTGAATATTTGAGGGGGTGGGAGGGGAGGGGGGTAAATATCAGAACTACACAAATGAAGATTATAAAGGATGCCGTAGTTCAGGACTGTGGATTTATCGACACCCTAGGTCTCCTTAACATGCAAGCAAATGAATGAAGTTCAGGCTCTTTGAATATTTGAGGGGGTGGGAGGGGAGGGGGGTAAGTATCAGAACTACACAAATGAAGATTATAAAGGATGCCCTAGTTCAGGACTGTGGATTTATCTAGACACCCTAGGTCTCCTTAACATGCAAGCGAATGAATGAAGTACACAAGAACTTAAACATTTCACTTATACTGAAAAAGTTGTTGTTGCAGCAGAGACTGAGACACTCAACTTTTTTTGTATAAAACAGTATAGAACATTGTAATCACTCAGCCATGAAAATGACTCATACTTTCATTCCTGAGTACAACAGTAGCATCCACCTCAACTAGTGATAACTGCCTTTGCCAATATTAAAGTATAACTTAATTTAGAGAAACTACTTGCTAAGTAGCATCTACTCTAGACATTGCAGAACCTGAAAGCAAGCAAGTTTAATCAGTGCGTTGACTCAGAAAAATGGATTCAAAAAGAAAAACAGTAAAGCGAAATTTATAGATAGAACTGTATAGACTCTTGACAACAAATATGCCATTATTTATGGGGCCAACATTATATGATTTAAGACTTCAAAAATGCTACATTCTGACATTTAAGGAATACCTAACAGGTCAAGAGCCGTGTTTGTCAACAAAGATGGTTACAAAGATAAAAACTTATCCTTTTTTGAGATTGGGTTGCATTTAAAAAAAAAGCTGCATAGTGCCTGTTGTACGTTGCCATCTACAAAAACAAAAGTCATATGTAGCCAAATATTTTTTTATTAAATGTAATGTTAAACAAATAATTAACATGTCTGGTCATTGTATTAGCTATTTATAATAGTTTTAAGAATTTCATTTAGTAATGCAACATATTCGGTTAAGTGTATCCAATAATGCAATGCGTTTCTGGCCTACAGAACAATAGACAAAGGGAAAGCCATTAACCGGTTCGTGCATATCTACAGCATTTGGCATGAAACCTGTATGATAAATGGTTGCACGGATTTCTTGAAAGGGGATTCTAACAACCTAACATAGTTTGTAAACTAAATCCACCCATTTTTTTGGCCATGAAATGGTTAATGCAGCCTTTGCTACATACAAAAAGCCTTTGAAGACTTTTGATAATTCTCAATCAACAGACAAATTTTGTGGGTGCACCTAATTTTAGCACTAGATTTCAAGAACAAAAGTGTCAAACAAACAATTCAGCTATTTGCAGAATGCACTGTAAACGAACGAGGTAAACCGTAGGTTGGGGCCAATGCTTAGTCAAGACAAGATAGGGGCGATCTTTGTCAGGGAGCTTTGACAATCCCTTTGTCTAAACTTGGACTTCATGCTGAGGCGTCCCTTGTTCAACTGCAAGCGATCCATTATTTTACAACTCTAACATTTTATCAACAAGATGCACAGAAGAAGGGGAGCGGATCGAGGAGTCCATTGTGTTAGACACCACTCCACGAAGCTAATAAGAAAAAAATAACGGCCGTTATTCGCAGTTTCCGATAGAGGTGTAGTAAATATGAAAATAGAGATAAATTAAAGCAGGCAGAAATGTGTCTCGCTGGCGGTGACTTATAAGCCCCAAACCCAAGTCACGTATTGATAGTAAAAAAACAGCGGTGGTCCTGTTTGGTCCATCCTATCATTGTTTCACTGCTCTGTTCTTCACTATTATCGTATAAAAAAGCTCAATGCCATAGTCTCTTGAATACACACATATTACAAAGTTGCTTGGCATGAAAGAAGGCAACGCTTCCTTTTTGAGCGTAGTCGCCTGTTTCGCAACCAAACACAAACCGCACAATACCACAGCAGAAAAAGGAAAGTCGTGACGAACTGCACCGTTTCTTCGGCAGGCTGTTCCATTGGCTCGTTGACTCTCACTGCAAAGATGACTCTCGTGAAGAAGGGCCGATGAAGAGCTGGTTGTATCCGCAACACTTGTATGATGCCCTGATTGGTGAACGACTTGATGGACAACTGCAAAGGCACAGTCCGTATCAGTGAAAAAGGATGGCACATCAAGCGTTCCACTTGCAATGCTTTTTAATGCTCTTGAACACTCTTGGTGACGTCTCAAGAGAGTTCCAGTCACAAAAACCACTTAAAACGCGCGCGCGCGCGCGCGATCTCACTTTGGCGCGCTTGTCAAGTGTGAGACACAAGAAGGTCGCGGTCTGATGACGCACCGCACCGCGACCTCGTTTTGGCTGCCCGGCTTTGGTAACAATGTACTTGAGACCTTCAGCATACCTAATTACGGCGACCGCTCTTTTGTGAAGGTCTCTTTCGTTGAAAATGTCAGACAGCGTGACGTATAAAGTATCGTTATACGCGTTCGACATATCGGAGAGCGTCATGCTTTCTGCTTTCAAAGCTTCCGCCATGTGTGTATCGAAATTGCGCATGAGTTTGCTAGTAAGGCTGCAAATGTCAGGGCACGGCATTCGTGGAAGTGCTACTTTTCTATGCATCTTGAAGACGTAAACATTTCTGCACGCGGCTTTCCATGCTGCGGAGCTTATCTTGAACTCATATGCTACGTGATTTTTCATCGTTTTCAAACCTTCAGCTTGTATGAAAACATGACGTTATTTTTGTGAGACTGTTTCCCGTAGCGCGAAGCATTGAAACTTCCTGCCGCCTACAAGGAGATACATTGTAGACGTATTTGAACGAATAGGCTCAAACGAAGACATCACGCGTTTACTTTACGACTTAGAAAGCGAAAGCAACATGCCATTGTAGCTGCTCGGACGACGATCAAAAAGCGCGGTAAACCGATACTAGGGTGTGTACCCAGGCGGACGCGCGTTACGAAACAAAAGGTCTCACGTCTCGCAGCAAGGTCTCCATCGTGGTGTCCCAGCTTTCGCCGGGGACGATTTCTTTGTGTGGCAACCAGAGGCCCTTGATGGGGTAGTCCACAAGTCCACATCGCGCATCACTGTAGTAGCACAGCACACCGACGTAATCCTCGAACGACACATTCTGATCGGCCGACGATTCGTCCTGCTGGCGCTGAGAAGTAGCCGGCGAGTTGACAGCCATTTGAGAAAGCCGACTAGTCTGCTGTCATCGCAGCGTTGTCACACCGCGACGTGCACGAAGTTTGTACGCACTTTCTCAAGACATAACTTGACCTTTCTACGAACGTTTGAACAGCGGTGCAGTTGTCGCACACACAAGCGCAACTGCGGAGCGGACCTCCCGTGAAGAAGGGCTGGTTGCTGGCTCGTAAACCGTTTCGGTAATAAATTTCCGCACAAATAAGCGAGTCATGGCTCAGCACGGGGCGGCAGAGCCCTCAGGCCATTCTGACAAAAATTTACGCGTAAATTTTGGTGCACCCATTGATGCTATCTCCGGGTGCATGACCTACTACACTCCTGACCTGTTCAGATAGCGGGGTTCCTATGGGAGCGCGTGTCCCCGCTCTCGTTCAATCGCTCGCCGTAGGTGGCGCTACCTATAACCTGTTCGTCTGCTACTGTGCGGCCGGCAGGAGGGCGACGGACTGATACCATGCGTCTGCTTCTGTGACAAACTGCCTATACGTGTGATTGTTTTTTGCTGAAAAGGCTAACGTGTGCTATGTGTTTACATTTTAGTAGTTAGGCTATACTGGTTGATTGACTTCTAAAGCTGTATATTTGCGTAGAAATGTCTTGCTGCATGGTTGTTTTTGCCATTCCAGCCTAAAAAAACTTCAATTTAGTATTCATAAAGCTTTTGACTAATAATGTACTCATTGGTAATAGAATATCAAACTGATTTTAGGTTGTTTAGGACGCGTCAGGTGAAACGCAGTGCCCCTGTTGAGCACTTACCTTGGACACTCGCCCTCGACAGGTGTTACACTTGTAGTCAATTGATAGAAGAGAATAATGCACATACGCCAACGGACGCATATCAAGGAGAGACACAGGAATTGAAGCTTTAACTCTTACTGTGACCTACACAACAAAAATTGTGCGTCAAATTTCGCTACGGGAGTTTTGTCTGCTGGAACGGGGAGCGCTGGCCGATGCGCGTTTCTATGATTTTATATGTCCGTGCGATGAGACGAGTATGGTAAAGGCAGTGATGTGCCTATCGAGGGCAACACATTGCGACCCCAATAAAGTTTTATCGTCATCATTATCATCATCTTGTCGAGCATAGTTAATAATAATAATAATAATAATAATAATAATAATAATAATAATAATAATAATAATAATAATAATAATAATAATAATAATAATAATGTTTTATTTTTCATCAATAGTTTGATGAAGGACAGCGGCAGGTAAAAGCTGCTCTTCGAAAGAGGCAGCTTGACATAGGCCCACAGACGCCTTTAGCACGACAGCACTGGCAAACAGTTAGCAATGTTATCTAAGCAACAATTACAAAAATATCAAGTTCAAATTCTAAAAATAAAAATAGCAACCATGATAACAATGTAGCAACTGCAAAGAAATCTTGAAAACTATACATGTGTATATCGTGCAATTGAGTTCGGGTACAGAGTAAGAAATCTATGCCAGCTTTCACATATTTATCAATTAACGTAGAAACTGTGTAGAACAACCTATCTGTGGAGTAGTTTGTTCTCGAAGTTTTTATTTTCCATGTTTCTTTATGTCATGTTTCGAACAAATTATTTGGCTGCAGTTTCGAGAGGTCGTACAAATAATGTCGACTTTCTTGAAATTGACGCCTGACCACCAATGCTAACTTAAAATCGTAGAGACGATGTAGGGGTGGTATTCCAGCCTGTTGAAACAATTCACTTCTGCGAGCATCATACGACCAGTAAAAAATTATTCTAATATACGTCTTTTGCATCAGGTACAGTTTTTGTAAGCGCGTGTTAGTCGTAGTCCTTCATACCAAGAAACAATAAGCAAGATGCCAACAGAACAGTCATTTATAAAGTAAGAATTTTACCTTGTATAGTAGAACAGTTTTGCCACTGTACACCGTGCCCTCTACGCGAGATAACTGACCCAGCACACTGTAAATGCGATCGTTTCAAAGCATATTGCTCGAAAATGTAACTCCAAGAATTTTTTATACAATTTACTAACTCAATAATAGTATCGCCATACTTGAAATGTATGTTTTCATTAACAGACTTATTTTTAGGGCGGAATAGTACCGCCTTTGTTGTACTAGTGGTTATGTTTGATTGATAGCGCCCAAGGGCGACACCCGCAGTTGGGGCGCGTACACATGCTGAAAATGTGCCCATTATACTCGTTTGTCAATGAAAAGCAGATCCCTCAAAGTGATATCAAGGTTTCTGCTAAAAGAATTTGGCGAGTGTATGCGTGTGATTCGAGCAATGTTACAGCACTTCAAAATGAAACAAAACACATTTGTCGCTTTACTTATGCGTGCCACAATATGCCAGTTTAAAGCTGATGTTTCAAACAAAGTTTCTGCACTTTCGAAGAATATCCTACTTGCTGGCACACAGTGACGGCTTGTGTCTGCAATAAAGAAAAACATATGTACGCGTACAGAGCTGCGTGCATTTGGGTCATAGTTCAATAAAATGTGCTAGCAAGGTTCTGGGCGCGTACATGATACAATGGAGGCATGCAACTAAACTTTTAAAATCTTGCGAGATTTTGGCTTTTCGGCTATTCTCTTTCTCTTTCCTTCTTTGGCTGTTTGTCCCGCACGTAGTTTGAGAAGAAAGGACGGCTAAATTTTTGCAACACTAGCCGCGCCATGGCTTCTCGGTGCTCGCTAGTAGCGCCTTTATGGCTGAAAAGAGGGTTCAAGGCCACTGCAGGTAGCACAGTTTGCACAAAAAGTGCCATCGGCCTCTTTTTGGAAATGGCCAATGGCGCAAATGCTTCCGCGGCCCTTTCTAGAGTGCTCACAAAGGAAGAAATGAGATCGTTGGGTAATGAAAGCCCTCCCCTGTCTAAATTAAATATCACAGCAGTAGCTGGTCCAGATGAGCTGGGAGCCTTGATTTTGCCGATGCAGTCGTCGCAAGTAATGCAATCCTCAGCTGCTTTCACCAGGAAGCCCGCTATAAGGCCAAGCGTGCTGGCCCTTATGCCTGGCTGTGGGGCACCTGTGGGAAGGTAGAAATGAAAAGTGTGCAAGAATTTTATCAGTATATAGATAAGCATGCATGATTAAACCGACACGTGTCCGTATACAAAAATATGAGAAAGATGAGATAGAGAGGAGAGAGAGGAGAGAGAGAGGGGACGGAGAGATATATAGATATAGTATATTATAATCTTGCTCTCTCTATATCTCTATCGCTCTACTCTCTCTCTCTCTATATATATAGATATATATATATGGATGTAATGCGCTTTCAGATAACAACTGTTGCCCCACCGCGGTGGTGTCTAGTGGCTAAGGTAACTCGGCTGCTGACCCGCAGGTCCGGGAGGACCGAATCCCGGCTTCGGCCGGCCCTGCACTTTCGATGGAGGGTTGAAAAGGCCGTAGGCCCCGCGTTCCTCAGATTTGGGCGCAACAGGTTAAAGACCCCCAGGTGGGTGCGAAATGTCTGGAGCCCTTCACTACGGTGTCTCTCATAATAATATGGTGGTTTGTGGAACGTTATAAACCCCACATATCATCAAGGATAACTGTTCATTCAGCCGACGTTTGCGGCGGAGAGCCCGTCTTTTCAAGGTATAATAATATTTACATCATTTTCCTGCCCGTTGATTTACTAGCTTGTCACGGACAGGAGGGAAGAAGTCCGGAGGAATAGTATAAACAACAACCTAAAAAAAACTGGGGAGAAACGTTTAAAATAAAAAAAACATCTAGAGAAGACGAGAAGAACAAGCAAAGAGAAAGACGACGGGATTAGGAAGGGACAGCATCTCAGAGAGTAAGGCGAACGCACAACGAGCCATGCCATATCTGTGTGCCAGTTATGACAGTGATTCAAAACCGCCGAAATTTCTTCCCCGATTGCGGG